>BSQZ01000101.1:0-105000 GCA_033239005.1 Lamellibrachia satsuma
GTGCCTAGAGGAAGCCGAGAGACAGAAGAGACTATTCCGGCGGAAACTTTACGTGTTACAGGCTTTACGTGTTACATGTCTTAGGTGCCTAGAGGAAGGAGAGACAGAAGAGACTATTCCGGCGGAAACTTTACGTGTTACAGGCTTTACGTGTTACATGTCTTAGGTGCCTAGAGGAAGGAGAGACAGAAGAGACTATTCCGGCGGAAACTTTACGTGTGTTACAGGCTTTACGTGTTACATGTCTTAGGTGCCTAGAGGAAGGAGAGACAGAAAAGAGACTATTCCGGCGGAAACTTTACGTGTTACAGGCTTTACGTGTTACATGTCTTAGGTGCCTAGAGGAAAGGAGAGACAGAAGAGACTATTCAGGCGGAAACTTTACGTGTTACAGGCTTTACGTGTTACATGTCTTAGGTGCCTAGAGGAAGGAGAGACAGAAGAGACTATGGCGGAAACTTTACGTGTTACAGGCTTTACGTGTTACATGTCTTAGGTGCCTAGAGGAAGGAGAGACAGAAGAGACTATTCCGGCGGAAACTTTACGTGTTACAGGCTTTACGTGTTACATGTCTTAGGTGCCTAGAGGAAGGAGAGACAGAAGAGACTATTGGCGGAAACTTTACGTGTTACAGGCTTTACGTGTTACATGTCTTAGGTGCCTAGAGGAAGGAGAGACAGAAGAGACTATTGGCGGAAACTTTACGTGTTACAGGCTTTACGTGTTACATGTCTTAGGTGCCTAGAGGAAGGAGAGACAGAAGAGACTATTCCGGCGGAAACTTTACGTGTTACAGGCTTTACGTGTTACATGTCTTAGGTGCCTAGAGGAAGGAGAGACATAAGAGACTATTCCGGCAGACAGTAGAGACTATTCCGGCGGAAACTTTACGTGTTACAGGCTTTACGTGTTACATGTCTTAGGTGCCTAGAGGAAGGAGAGACAGAAGAGACTATTCCGGCGGAAACTTTACGTGTTACAGGCTTTACGTGTTACATGTCTTAGGTGCCTAGAGGAAGGAGAGACAGAAGAGACTATTCCGGCGGAAACTTTACGTGTTACAGGCTTTACGTGTTACATGTCTTAGGTGCCTTAGAGGAAGGAGAGACAGAAGAGACTATTGGCGGAAACTTTACGTGTTACAGGCTTTACGTGTTACATGTCTTAGGTGCCTAGAGGAAGGAGAGACAGAAGAGACTATGGCGGAAACTTTACGTGTTACAGGCTTTACGTGTTACATGTCTTAGGTGCCTAGAGGAAGGAGAGACAGAAGAGACTATTCAGGCAGAAACTTTACGTGTTACAGGCTTACGTGTTACATGTCTTAGGTGCCTAGAGGAAGGAGAGACAGAAGAGACTATTCCGGCGGAAACTTTTACGTGTTACAGAGCTTTACGTGTTACATGTCTTAGGTGCCTAGAGGAAGGAGAGACAGAAGAGACTATTCCGGCGGAAACTTTACGTGTTACAGGCTTTACGTGTTACATGTCTTAGGTGCCTAGAGGAAGGAGAGACAGAAGAGACTATTCCGGCGGAAACTTTACGTGTTACAGGCTTTACGTGTTACATGTCTTAGGTGCCTAGAGGAAGGAGAGACAGAAGAGACTATGGCGGAAACTTTACGTGTTACAGGCTTTACGTGTTACATGTCTTAGGTGCCTAGAGGAAGGAGAGACAGAAGAGACTATTCCGGCGGAAACTTTACGTGTTACAGGCTTTACGTGTTACATGTCTTAGGTGCCTAGAGGAAGGAGAGACAGAAGAGACTATTCCGGCGGAAACTTTACGTGTTACAGGCTTTACGTGTTACATGTCTTAGGTGCCTAGAGGAAGGAGAGACAGAAGAGACTATGGCGGAAACTTTACGTGTTACAGGCTTTACGTGTTACATGTCTTAGGTGCCTAGAGGAAGGAGAGACAGAAGAGACTATTCCGGCGGAAACTTTACGTGTTACAGGCTTTACGTGTTACATGTCTTAGGTGCCTAGAGGAAGGAGAGACAGACTAAGGCGGAGTTACAGGCTTACGTTACCTTAGGTGCCTAGAGGAAGGAGAGACAGAAGAAACTATTTTACGTGTTACAGGCTTTACGTGTTACATGTCTTAGGTGCCTAGAGGAAGGAGAGACAGAAGAGACTATTCCGGCGGAAACTTTACGTGTTACAGGCTTTACGTGTTACATGTCTTAGGTGCCTAGAGGAAGGAGAGACAGAAGAGACTATTCGGGCGGAAACTTTACGTGTTACAGGCTTTACGTGTTACATGTCTTAGTTGCCTAGAGGAAGGAGAGACAGAAGAGACTATTCCGGCGGAAACTTTACGTGTTACAGGCTTTACGTGTTACATGTCTTAGGTGCCTAGAGGAAGGAGAGACAGAAGAGACTATTCCGGCGGAAACTTTACGTGTTACAGGCTTTACGTGTTACATGTCTTAGGTGCCTAGAGGAAGGAGAGACAGAAGAGACTATTGGCGGAAACTTTACGTGTTACAGGCTTTACGTGTTACATGTCTTAGGTGCCTAGAGGAAGGAGAGACAGAAGAGACTATGGCGGAAACTTTACGTGTTACAGGCTTTACGTGTTACATGTCTTAGGTGCCTAGAGGAAGGAGAGACAGAAGAGACTATTCCGGCGGGAAACTTTACGTGTTACAGGCTTTACGTGTTACATGTCTTAGGTGCCTAGAGGAAGGAGAGACAGAAGAGACTATTCGGGCGGAAACTTTACGTGTTACAGGCTTTACGTGTTACATGTCTTAGGTGCCTAGAGGAAGGAGAGACAGAAGAGACTATTCCGGCGGAAACTTTACGTGTTACAGGCTTTACGTGTTACATGTCTTAGGTGCCTAGAGGAAGGAGAGACAGAAGAGACTATTCCGGCGGAAACTTTACGTGTTACAGGCTTTACGTGTTACATGTCTTAGGTGCCTAGAGGAAGGAGAGACAGAAGAGACTATTCCGGCGGAAACTTTACGTGTTACAGGCTTTACGTGTTACATGTCTTAGGTGCCTAGAGGAAGGAGAGACAGAAGAGACTATTCCGGCGGAAACTTTACGTGTTACAGGCTTTACGTGTTACATGTCTTAGGTGCCTAGAGCAAGGAGAGACAGAAGAGACTATTCCGGCTGAAACTTTACGTGTTACAGGCTTTACGTGTTACATGTCTTAGGTGCCTAGAGGAAGGAGAGACAGAAGAGACTATTCCGGCGGAAACTTTACGTGTTACAGGCTTTACGTGTTACATGTCTTAGGTGCCTAGAGGAAGGAGAGACAGAAGAGACTATGGCGGAAACTTTACGTGTTACAGGCTTTACGTGTTACATGTCTTAGGTGCCTAGAGGAAGGAGAGACAGAAGAGACTATTCCGGCGGAAACTTTACGTGTTACAGGCTTTACGTGTTACATGTCTTAGGTGCCTAGAGGAAGGAGAGACAGAAGAGACTATGGCGGAAACTTTACGTGTTACAGGCTTTACGTGTTACATGTCTTAGGTGCCTAGAGGAAGGAGAGACAGAAGAGACTATTCCGGCGGAAACTTTACGTGTTACAGGCTTTACGTGTTACATGTCTTAGGTGCCTAGAGGAAGGAGAGACAGAAGAGACTATTCCGGCGGAAACTTTACGTGTTACAGGCTTTACGTGTTACATGTCTTAGGTGCCTAGAGCAAGGAGAGACAGAAGAGACTATGGCGGAAACTTTACGTGTTACAGGCTTTACGTGTTACATGTCTTAGGTGCCTAGAGGAAGGAGAGACAGAAGAGACTATGGCGGAAACTTTACGTGTTACAGGCTTTACGTGTTACATGTCTTAGGTGCCTAGAGGAAGGAGAGACAGAAGAGACTATGGCGGAAACTTTACGTGTTACAGGCTTTACGTGTTACATGTCTTAGGTGCCTAGAGGAAGGAGAGACAGAAGAGACTATTCCGGCGGAAACTTTACGTGTTACAGGCTTTACGTGTTACATGTCTTAGGTGCCTAGAGGAAGGAGAGACAGAAGAGACTATTCCGGCGGAAACTTTACGTGTTACAGGCTTTACGTGTTACATGTCTTAGGTGCCTAGAGGAAGGAGAGACAGAAGAGACTATTCCGGCGGAAACTTTACGTGTTACAGGCTTTACGTGTTACATGTCTTAGGTGCCTAGAGGAAGGAGAGACAGAAGAGACTATTCCGGCGGAAACTTTACGTGTTACAGGCTTTACGTGTTACATGTCTTAGGTGCCTAGAGGAAGGAGAGACAGAAGAGACTATTCCGGCAGAAACTTTACGTGTTACAGGCTTGATGTGTTACATGTCTTAAGTGCCTAGAGCAAGGAGAGACAGAAGAGACTATGGCGGAAACTTTACGTGTTACAGGCTTTACGTGTTACATGTCTTAGGTGCCTAGAGGAAGGAGAGACAGAAGAGACTATGGCGGAAACTTTACGTGTTACAGGCTTTACGTGTTACATGTCTTAGGTGCCTAGAGGAAGGAGAGACAGAAGAGACTATTCAGGCGGAAACTTTACGTGTTACAGGCTTTACGTGTTACATGTCTTAGGTGCCTAGAGGAAGGAGAGACAGAAGAGACTATGGCGGAAACTTTACGTGTTACAGGCTTTACGTGTTACATGTCTTAGGTGCCTAGAGGAAGGAGAGACAGAAGAGACTATTCCGGCGGAAACTTTACGTGTTACAGGCTTTACGTGTTACATGTCTTAGGTGCCTAGAGGAAGGAGAGACAGAAGAGACTATTCCGGCGGAAACTTTACGTGTTACAGGCTTTACGTGTTACATGTCTTAGGTGCCTAGAGCAAGGAGAGACAGAAGAGACTATGGCGGAAACTTTACGTGTTACAGGCTTTACGTGTTACATGTCTTAGGTGCCTAGAGGAAGGAGAGACAGAAGAGACTATGGCGGAAACTTTACGTGTTACAGGCTTTACGTGTTACATGTCTTAGGTGCCTAGAGGAAGGAGAGACAGAAGAGACTATTCCGGCGGAAACTTTACGTGTTACAGGCTTTACGTGTTACATGTCTTAGGTGCCTAGAGGAAGGAGAGACAGAAGAGACTATTCCGGCGGAAACTTTACGTGTTACAGGCTTTTCGTTTTACATGTCTTAGGTGCCTAGAGGAAGGAGAGACAGAAGAGACTATTCCGGCGGAAACTTTACGTGTTACAGGCTTTACGTGTTACATGTCTTAGGTGCCTAGAGCAAGGAGAGACAGAAGAGACTATGGCGGAAACTTTACGTGTTACAGGCTTTACGTGTTACATGTCTTAGGTGCCTAGAGGAAGGAGAGACAGAAGAGACTATGGCGGAAACTTTACGTGTTACAGGCTTTACGTGTTACATGTCTTAGGTGCCTAGAGGAAGGAGAGACAGAAGAGACTATTCAGGCGGAAACTGTACGTGTTACAGGCTTAACGTGTTACATGTCTTAGGTGCCTAGAGGAAGGAGAGACAGAAGAGACTATGGCGGAAACTTTACGTGTTACAGGCTTTACGTGTTACATGTCTTAGGTGCCTAGAGGAAGGAGAGACAGAAGAGACTATTCCGGCGGAAACTTTACGTGTTACAGGCTTTACGTGTTACATGTCTTAGGTGCCTAGAGCAAGGAGAGACAGAAGAGACTATTCCGGCTGAAACTTTACGTGTTACAGGCTTTACGTGTTACATGTCTTAGGTGCCTAGAGCAAGGAGAGACAGAAGAGACTATGGCGGAAACTTTACGTGTTACAGGCTTTACGTGTTACATGTCTTAGGTGCCTAGAGGAAGGAGAGACAGAAGAGACTATGGCGGAAACTTTACGTGTTACAGGCTTTACGTGTTACATGTCTTAGGTGCCTAGAGGAAGGAGAGACAGAAGAGACTATTCCGGCGGAAACTTTACGTGTTACAGGCTTTACGTGTTACATGTCTTAGGTGCCTAGAGGAAGGAGAGACAGAAGAGACTATTCCGGCGGAAACTTTACGTGTTACAGGCTTTACGTGTTACATGTCTTAGGTGCCTAGAGGAAGGAGAGACAGAAGAGACTATTCCGGCGGAAACTTTACGTGTTACAGGCTTTACGTGTTACATGTCTTAGGTGCCTAGAGGAAGGAGAGACAGAAGAGACTATTCCGGCGGAAACTTTACGTGTTACAGGCTTTACGTGTTACATGTCTTAGGTGCCTAGAGGAAGGAGAGACAGAAGAGACTATACCGGCGGAAACTTTACGTGTTACAGGCTTTACGTGTTACATGTCTTAGGTGCCTAGAGGAAGGAGAGACAGAAGAGACTACTCAGGCGGAAACTTTACGTGTTACAGGCTTTACGTGTTACATGTCTTAGGTGCCTAGAGGAAGGAGAGACAGAAGAGACTATTCAGGCGGAAACTTTACGTGTTACAGGCTTTACGTGTTACATGTCTTAGGTGCCTAGAGGAAGGAGAGACAGAAGAGACTATGGCGGAAACTTTACGTGTTACAGGCTTTACGTGTTACATGTCTTAGGTGCCTAGAGGAAGGAGAGACAGAAGAGACTATTCCGGCGGAAACTTTACGTGTTACAGGCTTTACGTGTTACATGTCTTAGGTGCCTAGAGGAAGGAGAGACAGAAGAGACTATTCCGGCGGAAACTTTACGTGTTACAGGCTTTACGTGTTACATGTCTTATGTGCCTAGAGGAAGGAGAGACAGAAGAGACTATGGCGGAAACTTTACGTGTTACAGGCTTTACGTGTTACATGTCTTAGGTGCCTAGAGGAAGGAGAGACAGAAGAGACTATTCCGGCGGAAACTTTACGTGTTACAGGCTTTACGTGTTACATGTCTTAGGTGCCTAGAGGAAGGAGAGACAGAAGAGACTATTCCGGCGGAAACTTTACGTGTTACAGGCTTTACGTGTTACATGTCTTAGGTGCCTAGAGGAAGGAGAGACAGAAGAGACTATTCCGGCGGAAACTTTACGTGTTACAGGCTTTACGTGTTACATGTCTTAGGTGCCTAGAGGAAGGAGAGACAGAAGAGACTATTCCGGCGGAAACTTTACGTGTTACAGGCTTTACGTGTTACATGTCTTAGGTGCCTAGAGGAAGGAGAGACAGAAGAGACTATTCCGGCGGAAACTTTACGTGTTACAGGCTTTACGTGTTACATGTCTTAGGTGCCTAGAGGAAGGAGAGACAGAAGAGACTATTCCGGCGGAAACTTTACGTGTTACAGGCTTTACGTGTTACATGTCTTAGGTGCCTAGAGGAAGGAGAGACAGAAGAGACTATTCAGGCGGAAACTTTACGTGTTACAGGCTTAACGTGTTACATGTCTTAGGTGCCTAGAGGAAGGAGAGACAGAAGAGACTATGGCGGAAACTTTACGTGTTACAGGCTTTACGTGTTACATGTCTTAGGTGCCTAGAGGAAGGAGAGACAGAAGAGACTATTCCGGCGGAAACTTTACGTGTTACAGGCTTTACGTGTTACATGTCTTATGTGCCTAGAGGAAGGAGAGACAGAAGAGACTATTCCGGCGGAAACTTTACGTGTTACAGGCTTTACGTGTTACATGTCTTAGGTGCCTAGAGCAAGGAGAGACAGAAGAGACTATGGCGGAAACTTTACGTGTTACAGGCTTTACGTGTTACATGTCTTAGGTGCCTAGAGGAAGGAGAGACAGAAGAGACTATGGCGGAAACTTTACGTGTTACAGGCTTTACGTGTTACATGTCTTAGGTGCCTAGAGGAAGGAGAGACAGAAGAGACTATTCTGGCGGAAACTTTACGTGTTACAGGCTTTACGTGTTACATGTCTTAGGTGCCTAGAGGAAGGAGAGACAGAAGAGACTATTCCGTCGGAAACTTTACGTGTTACAGGCTTTACGTGTTACATGTCTTAGGTGCCTAGAGGAAGGAGAGACAGAAGAGACTATTCCGGCGGAAACTTTACGTGTTACAGGCTTTACGTGTTACATGTCTTAGGTGCCTAGAGGAAGGAGAGACAGAAGAGACTATTCCGGCGGAAACTTTACGTGTTACAGGCTTTACGTGTTACATGTCTTAGGTGCCTAGAGGAAGGAGAGACAGAAGAGACTATGGCGGAAACTTTACGTGTTACAGGCTTTACGTGTTACATGTCTTAGGTGCCTAGAGGAAGGAGAGACAGAAGAGACTATTCCGGCGGAAACTTTACGTGTTACAGGCTTTACGTGTTACATGTCTTAGGTGCCTAGAGGAAGGAGAGACAGAAGAGACTATGGCGGAAACTTTACGTGTTACAGGCTTTGCGTGTTACATGTCTTAGGTGCCTAGAGGAAGGAGAGACAGAAGAGACTATGGCGGAAACTTTACGTGTTACAGGCTTTACGTGTTACATGTCTTAGGTGCCTAGAGGAAGGAGAGACAGAAGAGACTATTCCGGCGGAAACTTTACGTGTTACAGGCTTTACGTGTTACATGTCTTAGGTGCCTAGAGGAAGGAGAGACAGAAGAGACTATGGCGGAAACTTTACGTGTTACAGGCTTTACGTGTTACATGTCTTAGGTGCCTAGAGGAAGGAGAGACAGAAGAGACTATGGCGGAAACTTTACGTGTTACAGGCTTTACGTGTTACATGTCTTAGGTGCCTAGAGGAAGGAGAGACAGAAGAGACTATTCAGGCGGAAACTTTACGTGTTACAGGCTTTACGTGTTACATGTCTTAGGTGCCTAGAGGAAGGAGAGACAGAAGAGACTATTCCGGCGGAAACTTTACGTGTTACAGGCTTTACGTGTTACATGTCTTAGGTGCCTAGAGGAAGGAGAGACAGAAGAGACTATTCCGGCGGAAACTTTACGTGTTACAGGCTTTACGTGTTACATGTCTTAGGTGCCTAGAGGAAGGAGAGACAGAAGAGACTATTCCGGCGGAAACTTTACGTGTTACAGGCTTTACGTGTTACATGTCTTAGGTGCCTAGAGGAAGGAGAGACAGAAGAGACTATTCCGGCGGAAACTTTACGTGTTACAGGCTTTACGTGTTACATGTCTTAGGTGCCTAGAGGAAGGAGAGACAGAAGAGACTATTCCCGCGGAAACTTTACGTGTTACAGGCTTTACGTGTTACATGTCTTAGGTGCCTAGAGAAGGAGAGACAGAAGAGACTATTGGCGGAAACTTTACGTGTTACAGGCTTTACGTGTTACATGTCTTAGGTGCCTAGAGGAAGGAGAGACAGAAGAGACTATGGCGGAAACTTTACGTGTTACAGGCTTTACGTGTTACATGTCTTAGGTGCCTAGAGGAAGGAGAGACAGAAGAGACTATCCGGCGGAAACTTTACGTGTTACAGGCTTTACGTGTTACATGTCTTAGGTGCCTAGAGGAAGGAGAGACAGAAGAGACTATTCCGGCGGAAACTTTACGTGTTACAGGCTTTACGTGTTACATGTCTTAGGTGCCTAGAGGAAGGAGAGACAGAAGAGACTATGGCGGAAACTTTACGTGTTACAGGCTTTACGTGTTACATGTCTTAGGTGCCTAGAGGAAGGAGAGACAGAAGAGACTATTCCGGCGGAAACTTTACGTGTTACAGGCTTTACGTGTTACATGTCTTAGGTGCCTAGAGGAAGGAGAGACAGAAGAGACTATTCCGGCGGAAACTTTACGTGTTACAGGCTTTACGTGTTACATGTCTTAGGTGCCTAGAGGAAGGAGAGACAGAAGAGACTATGGCGGAAACTTTACGTGTTACAGGCTTTACGTGTTACATGTCTTAGGTGCCTAGAGGAAGGAGAGACAGAAGAGACTATGGCGGAAACTTTACGTGTTACAGGCTTTACGTGTTACATGTCTTAGGTGCCTAGAGGAAGGAGAGACAGAAGAGACTATTCCGGCGGAAACTTTACGTGTTACAGGCTTTACGTGTTACATGTCTTAGGTGCCTAGATGAAGGAGAGACAGAAGAGACTATTCCGGCGGAAACTTTACGTGTTACAGGCTTTACGTGTTACATGTCTTAGGTGCCTAGAGGAAGGAGAGACAGAAGAGACTATTCCGGCGGAAACTTTACGTGTTACAGGCTTTACGTGTTACATGTCTTAGGTGCCTAGAGCAAGGAGAGACAGAAAAGACTATTCCGGCTGAAACTTTACGTGTTACAGGCTTTACGTGTTACATGTCTTAGGTGCCTAGAGCAAGGAGAGACAGAAGAGACTATGGCGGAAACTTTACGTGTTACAGGCTTTACGTGTTACATGTCTTAGGTGCCTAGAGGAAGGAGAGACAGAAGAGACTATGGCGGAAACTTTACGTGTTACAGGCTTTACGTGTTACATGTCTTAGGTGCCTAGAGGAAGGAGAGACAGAAGAGACTATTCCGGCGGAAACTTTACGTGTTACAGGCTTTACGTGTTACATGTCTTAGGTGCCTAGAGGAAGGAGAGACAGAAGAGACTATTCCGGCGGAAACTTTACGTGTTACAGGCTTTACGTGTTACATGTCTTAGGTGCCTAGAGGAAGGAGAGACAGAAGAGACTATGGCGGAAACTTTACGTGTTACAGGCTTTACGTGTTACATGTCTTAGGTGCCTAGAGGAAGGAGAGACAGAAGAGACTATGGCGGAAACTTTACGTGTTACAGGCTTTACGTGTTACATGTCTTAGGTGCCTAGAGGAAGGAGAGACAGAAGAGACTATTCCGGCGGAAACTTTACGTGTTACAGGCTTTACGTGTTACATGTCTTAGGTGCCTAGAGGAAGGAGAGACAGAAGAGACTATGGCGGAAACTTTACGTGTTACAGGCTTTACGTGTTACATGTCTTAGGTGCCTAGAGGAAGGAGAGACAGAAGAGACTATTCCGGCGGAAACTTTACGTGTTACAGGCTTTACGTGTTACATGTCTTAGGTGCCTAGAGGAAGGAGAGACAGAAGAGACTATTCCGGCGGAAACTTTACGTGTTACAGGCTTTACGTGTTACATGTCTTAGGTGCCTAGAGCAAGGAGAGACAGAAGAGACTATGGCGGAAACTTTACGTGTTACAGGCTTTACGTGTTACATGTCTTAGGTGCCTAGAGGAAGGAGAGACAGAAGAGACTATGGCGGAAACTTTACGTGTTACAGGCTTTACGTGTTACATGTCTTAGGTGCCTAGAGGAAGGAGAGACAGAAGAGACTATTCAGGCGGAAACTTTACGTGTTACAGGCTTTACGTGTTACATGTCTTAGGTGCCTAGAGGAAGGAGAGACAGAAGAGACTATGGCGGAAACTTTACGTGTTACAGGCTTTACGTGTTACATGTCTTAGGTGCCTAGAGGAAGGAGAGACAGAAGAGACTATGGCGGAAACTTTACGTGTTACAGGCTTTACGTGTTACATGTCTTAGGTGCCTAGAGGAAGGAGAGACAGAAGAGACTATTCAGGCGGAAACTTTACGTGTTACAGGCTTTACGTGTTACATGTCTTAGGTGCCTAGAGGAAGGAGAGACAGAAGAGACTATGGCGGAAACTTTACGTGTTACAGGCTTTACGTGTTACATGTCTTAGGTGCCTAGAGGAAGGAGAGACAGAAGAGACTATTCCGGCGGAAACTTTACGTGTTACAGGCTTTACGTGTTACATGTCTTAGGTGCCTAGAGCAAGGAGAGACAGAAGAGACTATTCCGGCGGAAACTTTACGTGTTACAGGCTTTACGTGTTACATGTCTTAGGTGCCTAGAGGAAGGAGAGACAGAAGAGACTATTCCGGCGGAAACTTTACGTGTTACAGGCTTTACGTGTTACATGTCTTAGGTGCCTAGAGGAAGGAGAGACAGAAGAGACTATTCCGGCGGAAACTTTACGTGTTACAGGCTTTTCGTGTTACATGTCTTAGGTGCCTAGAGGAAGGAGAGACAGAAGAGACTATGGCGGAAACTTTACGTGTTACAGGCTTTACGTGTTACATGTCTTAGGTGCCTAGAGGAAGGAGAGACAGAAGAGACTATTCCGGCGGAAACTTTACGTGTTACAGGCTTTACGTGTTACATGTCTTAGGTGCCTAGAGGAAGGAGAGACAGAAGAGACTATTCCGGCGGAAACTTTACGTGTTACAGGCTTTACGTGTTACATGTCTTAGGTGCCTAGAGGAAGGAGAGACAGAAGAGACTATTCCGGCGGAAACTTTACGTGTTACAGGCTTTACGTGTTACATGTCTTAGGTGCCTAGAGGAAGGAGAGACAGAATAGACTATGGCGGAAACTTTACGTGTTACAGGCTTTACGTGTTACATGTCTTAGGTGCCTAGAGGAAGGAGAGACAGAAGAGACTATGGCGGAAACTTTACGTGTTACAGGCTTTACGTGTTACATGTCTTAGGTGCCTAGAGGAAGGAGAGACAGAAGAGACTATTCCGGCGGAAACTTTACGTGTTACAGGCTTTACGTGTTACATGTCTTAGGTGCCTAGAGGAAGGAGAGACAGAAGAGACTATTCCGGCGGAAACTTTACGTGTTACAGGCTTTACGTGTTACATGTCTTAGGTGCCTAGAGGAAGGAGAGACAGAAGAGACTATTCCGGCGGAAACTTTACGTGTTACAGGCTTTACGTGTTACATGTCTTAGGTGCCTAGAGGAAGGAGAGACAGAAGAGACTATGGCGGAAACTTTACGTGTTACAGGCTTTACGTGTTACATGTCTTAGGTGCCTAGAGGAAGGAGAGACAGAAGAGACTATGGCGGAAACTTTACGTGTTACAGGCTTTACGTGTTACATGTCTTAGGTGCCTAGAGGAAGGAGAGACAGAAGAGACTATGGCGGAAACTTTACGTGTTACAGGCTTTACGTGTTACATGTCTTAGGTGCCTAGAGGAAGGAGAGACAGAAGAGACTATTCCGGCGGTTGTTTCTTTACGTGTTACAGGCTTTACGTGTTACATGTCTTAGGTGCCTAGAGCAAGGAGAGACAGAAGAGATTATGGCGGAAACTTTACGTGTTACAGGCTTTACGTGTTACATGTCTTAGGTGCCTAGAGGAAGGAGAGACAGAAGAGACTATGGCGGAAACTTTACGTGTTACAGGCTTTACGTGTTACATGTCTTAGGTGCCTAGAGGAAGGAGAGACAGGAGAGACTATTCCGGCGGAAACTTTACGTGTTACAGGCTTTACGTGTTACATGTCTTAGGTGCCTAGAGGAAGGAGAGACAGAAGAGACTATGGCGGAAACTTTACGTGTTACAGGCTTTACGTGTTACATGTCTTAGGTGCCTAGAGGAAGGAGAGACAGAAGAGACTATTCCGGCGGAAACTTTACGTGTTACAGGCTTTACGTGTTACATGTCTTAGGTGCCTAGAGGAAGGAGAGACAGAAGAGACTATTCCGGCGGAAACTTTACGTGTTACAGGCTTTACGTGTTACATGTCTTATGTGCCTAGAGGAAGGAGAGACAGAAGAGACTATTCCGGCGGAAACTTTACGTGTTACAGGCTTTACGTGTTACATGTCTTAGGTGCCTAGAGCAAGGAGAGACAGAAGAGACTATGGCGGAAACTTTACGTGTTACAGGCTTTACGTGTTACATGTCTTAGGTGCCTAGAGGAAGGAGAGACAGAAGAGACTATTCCGGCGGAAACTTTACGTGTTACAGGCTTTACGTGTTACATGTCTTAGGTGCCTAGAGCAAGGAGAGACAGAAGAGACTATGGCGGAAACTTTACGTGTTACAGGCTTTACGTGTTACATGTCTTAGGTGCCTAGAGGAAGGAGAGACAGAAGAGACTATGGCGGAAACTTTACGTGTTACAGGCTTTACGTGTTACATGTCTTAGGTGCCTAGAGGAAGGAGAGACAGAAGAGACTATTCAGGCGGAAACTTTACGTGTTACAGGCTTTACGTGTTACATGTCTTAGGTGCTTAGAGGAAGGAGAGACAGAAGAGACTATGGCGGAAACTTTACGTGTTACAGGCTTTACGTGTTACCTGTCTTAGGTGCCTAGAGGAAGGAGAGACAGAAGAGACTATTCCGGCGGAAACTTTACGTGTTACAGGCTTTACGTGTTACATGTCTTAGGTGCCTAGAGGAAGGAGAGACAGAAGAGACTATTCCGGCGGAAACTTTACGTGTTACAGGCTTTACGTGTTACATGTCTTAGGTGCCTAGAGGAAGGAGAGACAGAAGAGACTATTCCGGCGGAAACTTTACGTGTTACAGGCTTTACGTGTTACATGTCTTAGGTGCCTAGAGGAAGGAGAGACAGAAGAGACTATTCCGGCTGAAACTTTACGTGTTACAGGCTTTACGTGTTACATGTCTTAGGTGCCTAGAGGAAGGAGAGACAGAAGAGACTATGGCGGAAACTTTACGTGTTACAGGCTTTACGTGTTACATGTCTTAGGTGCCTAGAGGAAGGAGAGACAGAAGAGACTATTCCGGCGGAAACTTTACGTGTTACAGGCTTTACGTGTTACATGTCTTAGGTGCCTAGAGGAAGGAGAGACAGAAGAGACTATGGCGGAAACTTTACGTGTTACAGGCTTTACGTGTTACATGTCTTAGGTGCCTAGAGGAAGGAGAGACAGAAGAGACTATTCCGGCGGAAACTTTACGTGTTACAGGCTTTTCCTTTTTACTTGTCTTATGTGCCTAGAGGAAGGAGAGACAGAAGAGACTATTCCGGCGGAAACTATACGTGTTACAGGCTTTACGTGTTACATGTCTTAGGTGCCTAGAGCAAGGAGAGACAGAAGAGACTATGGCGGAAACTTTTCGTGTTACAGGCTTTACGTGTTACATGTCTTAGGTGCCTAGAGGAAGGAGAGACAGAAGAGACTATGGCGGAAAATTTACGTGTTACAGGCTTTACGTGTTACATGTCTTAGGTGCCTAGAGGAAGGAGAGACAGAAGAGACTATTCCGGCGGAAACTTTACGTGTTACATGCTTTACGTGTTACATGTCTTAGGTGCCTAGAGGAAGGAGAGACAGAAGAGACTATTCCGGCGGAAACTTTACGTGTTACAGGCTTTACGTGTTACATGTCTTAGGTGCCTAGAGGAAGGAGAGACAGAAGAGACTATGGCGGAAACTTTACGTGTTACAGGCTTTACCTGTTACATGTCTTAGGTGCCTAGAGGAAGGAGAGACAGAAGAGACTATTCCGGCGGAAAAGTTACGTGTTACAGGCTTTACGTGTTACATGTCTTAGGTGCCTAGAGGAAGGAGAGACAGAAGAGACTATGGCGGAAACTTTACGTGTTACAGGCTTTACGTGTTACATGTCTTAGGTGCCTAGAAGAAGGAGAGACAGAACAGACTATGGCGGAAACTTTACGTGTTACAGGCTTTACGTGTTACATGTCTTAGGTGCCTAGAGGAAGGAGAGACAGAAGAGACTATGGCGGAAACTTTACGTGTTACAGGCTTTACCTGTTACATGTCTTAGGTGCCTAGAGGAAGGAGAGACAGAAGAGACTATGGCGGAAACTTTACGTGTTACAGGCTTTACGTTTTACATGTCTTAGGTGCCTAGAGCAAGGAGAGACAGAAGAGACTATTCCGGCTGAAACTTTACGTGTTACAGGCTTTACGTGTTACATGTCTTAGGTGCCTAGAGCAAGGAGAGACAGAAGAGAATATGGCGGAAACTTTACGTGTTACAGGCTTTACGTGTTACATGTCTTAGGTGCTTAGAGGAAGGAGAGACAGAAGAGACTATGGCGGAAACTTTACGTGTTACAGGCTTTACGTGTTACCTGTCTTAGGTGCCTAGAGGAAGGAGAGACAGAAGAGACTATTCCGGCGGAAACTTTACGTGTTACAGGCTTTACGTGTTACATGTCTTAGGTGCTTAGAGGAAGGAGAGACAGAAGAGACTATGGCGGAAACTTTACCTGTTACAGGCTTTACATGTTACCTGTCTTAGGTGCCTAGAGGAAGGAGAGACAGAAGAGACTATTCCGGCGGAAACTTTACGTGTTACAGGCTTTAGGTGTTACATGTCTTAGGTGCCTAGAGGAAGGAGAGACAGAAGATACTATTCCGGCGGAAACTTTACGTGTTACAGGATTTACGTGTTACATGTCTTAGGTGCCTAGAGGAAGGAGAGACAGAAGAGACTATTCCGGCGGAAACTTTACGTGTTACAGGCTTTACGTTTTACATGTCTTAGGTGCCTAGAGCAAGGAGAGACAGAAGAGACTATTCCCGCTGAAACTTTACGTGTTACAGGCTTTACGTATTACATGTCTTAGGTGCCTAGAGCAAGGAGAGACAGAAGAGACTATGGCGGAAACTTTACGTGTTACAGGCTTTACGTGTTACATGTCTTAGGTGCCTAGAGGAAGGAGAGACAGAAGAGACTATGGCGGAAACTTTACGTGTTACAGGCTTTACGTGTTACATGTCTTAGGTGCCTAGAGGAAGGAGAGACAGAAGAGACTATACCGGCGGAAACTTTACTTGTTACATGCTTTACGTGTTACATGTCTTAGGTGCCTAGAGGAAGTAGAGACAGAAGAGACTATTCCGGCGGAAACTTTACGTGTTACAGGCTTTACGTGTTACATTTCTTAGGTGCCTAGAGCAAGGAGAGACAGAAGAGTCTATGGCGGAAACTTTACGTGTTACATGCTTTACGTGTTACATGTCTTAGGTGCCTAGAGGAAGGAGAGACAGAAGAGACTATGGCGGAAACTTTACGTGTTACAGGCTTTACCTGTTACATGTCTTAGGTGCCTAGAGGAAGGAGAGACAGGAGAGACTATTCCGGCGGAAAAGTTACGTGTTACAGGCTTTACGTGTTACATGTCTTAGGTGCCTAGAGGAAGGAGAGACAGAAGAGACTATGGCGGAAACTTTACGTGTTACAGGCTTTGCGTGTTACATGTCTTAGGTGCCTAGAGGAAGGAGAGACAGGAGAGACTATGGCGGAAACTTTACGTGTTACAGGCTTTACCTGTTACATGTCTTAGGTGCCTAGAGGAAGGAGAGACAGAAGAGACTATGGCGGAAACTTTACGTGTTACAGGCTTTACGTGTTACATGTCTTAGGTGCCTAGAGGAAGGAGATACAGAAGAGACTATTCCGGCGGAAACTTTACGTGTTACAGGCTTTACGTGTTACATGTCTTAGGTGCCTAGAGGAAGGAGAGACAGAAGAGACTATTCCGGCGGAAACTTTACGTGTTACAGGCTTTACGTTTTACATGTCTTAGGTGCCTAGAGCAAGGAGAGACAGAAGAGACTATTCCGGCTGAAACTTTACGTGTTACAGGCTTTACGTGTTACATGTCTTAGGTGCCTAGAGCAAGGAGAGACAGAAGAGACTATGGCGGAAACTTTACGTGTTACAGGCTTTACGTGTTACATGTCTTAGGTGCCTAGAGGAAGGAGAGACAGAAGAGACTATGGCGGAAACTTTACGTGTTACAGGCTTTACGTGTTACATGTCTTAGGTGCCTAGAGGAAGGAGAGACAGAAGAGACTATACCGGCGGAAACTTTACTTGTTACATGCTTTACGTGTTACATGTCTTAGGTGCTTAGAGGAAGGAGAGACAGAAGAGACTATTCCGGCGGAAACTTTACGTGTTACAGGCTTTACATGTTACATGTCTTAGGTGCCTAGAGCAAGGAGAGACAGAAGAGTCTATGGCGGAAACTTTACGTGTTACAGGCTTTACGTGTTACATGTCTTAGGTGCCTAGAGGAAGGAGAGACAGAAGAGACTATGGCGGAAACTTTACGTGTTACAGGCTTTGCGTGTTACATGTCTTAGGTGCCTAGAGGAAGGAGAGACAGGAGAGACTATGGCGGAAACTTTACGTGTTACAGGCTTTACCTGTTACATGTCTTAGGTGCCTAGAGGAAGGAGAGACAGAAGAGACTATGGCGGAAACTTTACGTGTTACAGGCTTTACGTGTTACATGTCTTAGGTGCCTAGAGGAAGGAGATACAGAAGAGACTATTCCGGCGGAAACTTTACGTGTTACAGGATTTACGTGTTACATGTCTTAGGTGCCTAGAGGAAGGAGAGACAGAAGAGACTATTCCGGCGGAAACTTTACGTGTTACAGGCTTTACGTTTTACATGTCTTAGGTGCCTAGAGCAAGGAGAGACAGAAGAGACTATTCCGGCTGAAACTTTACGTGTTACAGGCTTTACGTGTTACATGTCTTAGGTGCCTAGAGCAAGGAGAGACAGAAGAGACTATGGCGGAAACTTTACGTGTTACAGGCTTTACGTGTTACATGTCTTAGGTGCCTAGAGGAAGGAGAGACAGAAGAGACTATGGCGGAAACTTTACGTGTTACAGGCTTTACGTGTTACATGTCTTAGGTGCCTAGAGGAAGGAGAGACAGAAGAGACTATACCGGCGGAAACTTTACTTGTTACATGCTTTACGTGTTACATGTCTTAGGTGCCTAGAGGAAGGAGAGACAGAAGAGACTATTCCGGCGGAAACTTTACGTGTTACAGGCTTTACATGTTACATGTCTTAGGTGCCTAGAGCAAGGAGAGACAGAAGAGTCTATGGCGGAAACTTTACGTGTTACATGCTTTACGTGTTACATGTCTTAGGTGCCTAGAGGAAGGAGAGACAGAAGAGACTATGGCGGAAACTTTACGTGTTACAGGCTTTACCTGTTACATGTCTTAGGTGCCTAGAGGAAGGAGAGACAGGAGAGACTATTCCGGCGGAAAAGTTACGTGTTACAGGCTTTACGTGTTACATGTCTTAGGTGCCTAGAGGAAGGAGAGACAGAAGAGACTATGGCGGAAACTTTACGTGTTACAGGCTTTACGTGTTACATGTCTTAGGTGCCTAGAGGAAGGAGATACAGAAGAGACTATTCCGGCGGAAACTTTACGTGTTACAGGCTTTACGTTTTACATGTCTTAGGTGCCTAGAGCAAGGAGAGACAGAAGAGACTATTCCGGCTGAAACTTTACGTGTTACAGGCTTTACGTGTTACATGTCTTAGGTGCCTAGAGCAAGGACAGACAGAAGAGAAT
Organism: Lamellibrachia satsuma; assembly: GCA_033239005.1. NCBI lineage: Eukaryota > Metazoa > Annelida > Polychaeta > Sabellida > Siboglinidae > Lamellibrachia > Lamellibrachia satsuma. The sequence goes on from BSQZ01000101.1 coordinate 18,946, forward strand.
ATGGCGGAAACTTTACGTGTTACAGGCTTTACGTGGTACATGTCTTAGGTGCCTAGAGGAAGGAGAGACAGAAGAGACTATGGCGGAAACTTTACGTGTTACAGGCTTTACGTGTTACCTGTCTTAGGTGCCTAGAGGAAGGAGAGACAGAAGAGACTATTCCGGCGGAAACTTTACTTGTTACATGCTTTACGTGTTACATGTCTTAGGTGCCTAGAGGAAGGAGAGACAGAAGAGACTATTCCGGCGGAAACTTTACGTGTTACATGCTTTACGTGTTACATGTCTTAGGTGCCTAGAGGAAGGAGAGACAGAAGAGACTATGGCGGAAACTTTACGTGTTACAGGCTTTACGTGTTACATGTCTTAGGTGCCTAGAGGAAGGAGAGACAGAAGAGACTATTCCGGCGGAAACTTTACGTGTTACAGGCTTTTCCTTTTTACTTGTCTTATGTGCCTAGAGGAAGGAGAGACAGAAGAGACTATTCCGGCGGAAACTATACGTGTTACAGGCTTTACGTGTTACATGTCTTAGGGGCCTAGAGCAAGGAGAGACAGAAGAGTCTATGGCGGAAACTTTTCGTGTTACAGGCTTTACGTGTTACATGTCTTAGGTGCCTAGAGGAAGGAGAGACAGAAGAGACTATGGCGGAAAATTTACGTGTTACAGGCTTTACGTGTTACATGTCTTAGGTGCCTAGAGGAAGGACAGACAGAAGAGACTATTCCGGCGGAAACTTTACTTGTTACATGCTTTACGTGTTACATGTCTTAGGTGCCTAGAGGAAGGAGAGACAGAAGAGACTATTCCGGCGGAAACTTTACGTGTTACATGCTTTACGTGTTACATGTCTTAGGTGCCTAGAGGAAGGAGAGACAGAAGAGACTATGGCGGAAACTTTACGTGTTACAGGCTTTACCTGTTACATGTCTTAGGTGCCTAGAGGAAGGAGAGACAGGAGAGACTATTCCGGCGGAAAAGTTACGTGTTACAGGCTTTACGTTTTACATGTCTTAGGTGCCTAGAGGAAGGAGAGACAGAAGAGACTATGGCGGAAACTTTACGTGTTACAGGCTTTGCGTGTTACATGTCTTAGGTGTTTAGAAGAAGGAGAGACAGGACAGACTATGGCGGAAACTTTACGTGTTACAGGCTTTACCTGTTACATGTCTTAGGTGCCTAGAGGAAGGAGAGACAGAAGAGACTATGGCGGAAACTTTACGTGTTACAGGCTTTACCTGTTACATGTCTTAGGTGCCTAGAGGAAGGAGAGACAGAAGAGACTATGGCGGAAACTTTACGTGTTACAGGCTTTACGTTTTACATGTCTTAGGTGCCTAGAGCAAGGAGAGACAGAAGAGACTATTCCGGCTGAAACTTTACGTGTTACAGGCTTTACGTGTTACATGTCTTAGGTGCCTAGAGCAAGGAGAGACAGAAGAGAATATGGCGGAAACTTTACGTGTTACAGGCTTTACGTGGTACATGTCTTAGGTGCCTAGAGGAAGGAGAGACAGAAGAGACTATGGCGGAAACTTTACGTGTTACAGGCTTTACGTGTTACCTGTCTTAGGTGCCTAGAGGAAGGAGAGACAGAAGAGACTATTCCGTCGGAAACTTTACGTGTTACAGGCTTTACGTGTTACATGTCTTAGGTGCTTAGAGGAAGGAGAGACAGAAGAGACTATGGCGGAAACTTTACCTGTTACAGGCTTTACATGTTACCTGTCTTAGGTGCCTAGAGGAAGGAGAGACAGAAGAGACTATTCCGGCGGAAACTTTACGTGTTACAGGCTTTAGGTGTTACATGTCTTAGGTGCCTAGAGGAAGGAGAGACAGAAGATACTATTCCGGCGGAAACTTTACGTGTTACAGGATTTACGTGTTACATGTCTTAGGTGCCTAGAGGAAGGAGAGACAGAAGAGACTATTCCGGCGGAAACTTTACGTGTTACAGGCTTTACGTTTTACATGTCTTAGGTGCCTAGAGCAAGGAGAGACAGAAGAGACTATTCCCGCTGAAACTTTACGTGTTACAGGCTTTACGTATTACATGTCTTAGGTGCCTAGAGCAAGGAGAGACAGAAGAGACTATGGCGGAAACTTTACGTGTTACAGGCTTTACGTGTTACATGTCTTAGGTGCCTAGAGGAAGGAGAGACAGAAGAGACTATGGCGGAAACTTTACGTGTTACAGGCTTTACGTGTTACATGTCTTAGGTGCCTAGAGGAAGGAGAGACAGAAGAGACTATACCGGCGGAAACTTTACTTGTTACATGCTTTACGTGTTACATGTCTTAGGTGCCTAGAGCAAGGAGAGACAGAAGAGACTATTCCGGCTGAAACTTTACGTGTTACAGGCTTTACGTGTTACATGTCTTAGGTGCCTAGAGCAAGGAGAGACAGAAGAGACTATGGCGGAAACTTTACGTGTTACAGGCTTTACGTGTTACATGTCTTAGGTGCCTAGAGGAAGGAGAGACAGAAGAGACTATGGCGGAAACTTTACGTGTTACAGGCTTTACGTGTTACATGTCTTAGGTGCCTAGAGGAAGGAGAGACAGAAGAGACTATACCGGCGGAAACTTTACTTGTTACATGCTTTACGTGTTACATGTCTTAGGTGCCTAGAGGAAGGAGAGACAGAAGAGACTATTCCGGCGGAAACTTTACGTGTTACAGGCTTTACATGTTACATGTCTTAGGTGCCTAGAGCAAGGAGAGACAGAAGAGTCTATGGCGGAAACTTTACGTGTTACATGCTTTACGTGTTACATGTCTTAGGTGCCTAGAGGAAGGAGAGACAGAAGAGACTATGGCGGAAACTTTACGTGTTACAGGCTTTACCTGTTACATGTCTTAGGTGCCTAGAGGAAGGAGAGACAGGAGAGACTATTCCGGCGGAAAAGTTACGTGTTACAGGCTTTACGTGTTACATGTCTTAGGTGCCTAGAGGAAGGAGAGACAGAAGAGACTATGGCGGAAACTTTACGTGTTACAGGCTTTACGTGTTACATGCCTTAGGTGCCTAGAGGAAGGAGATACAGAAGAGACTATTCCGGCGGAAACTTTACGTGTTAAAGGCTTTACGTTTTACATGTCTTAGGTGCCTAGAGCAAAGAGAGACAGAAGAGACTATTCCGGCTGAAACTTTACGTGTTACAGGCTTTACGTGTTACATGTCTTAGGTGCCTAGAGCAAGGAGAGACAGAAGAGAATATGGCGGAAACTTTACGTGTTACAGGCTTTACGTGGTACATGTCTTAGGTGCCTAGAGGAAGGAGAGACAGAAGAGACTATGGCGGAAACTTTACGTGTTACAGGCTTTACGTGTTACCTGTCTTAGGTGCCTAGAGGAAGGAGAGACAGAAGAGACTATTCCGGCGGAAACTTTACGTGTTACAGGCTTTTCGTGTTACATGTCTTAGGTGCCTAGATGAAGGAGAGACAGAAGAGACTATTCCGGCGGAAACTTTACGTGTTACAGGCTTTACGTGTTACATGTCTTAGGTGCCTAGAGCAAGGAGAGACAGAATAGACTATTCCGGCTGAAACTTTACATGTTACAGGCTTTACGTGTTACATGTCTTAGGTGCCTAGAGGAAGGAGAGACAGAAGAGACTATGGCGGAAACTTTACGTGTTACAGGCTTTACGTGTTACATGTCTTAGGTGCCTAGAGGAAGGAGAGACAGAAGAGACTATTCAGGCGGAAACTTTACGTGTTACAGGCTTTACGTGTTACATGTCTTAGGTGCCTAGAGGAAGGAGAGACAGAAGAGACTATGGCGGAAACTTTACGTGTTACAGGCTTTACGTGTTACATGTCTTAGGTGCCTAGAGGAAGGAGAGACAGAAGAGACTATTCCGGCTGAAACTTTACGTGTTACAGGCTTTACGTGTTACATGTCTTAGGTGCCTAGAGCAAAGAGAGACAGAATAGACTATTCCGGCTGAAACTTTACGTGTTACAGGCTTTACGTGTTACATGTCTTAGGTGCCTAGAGGAAGGAGAGACAGAAGAGACTATGGCAGAAACTTTACGTGTTACAGGCTTTACGTGTTACATGTCTTAGGTGCCTAGAGGAAGGAGAGACAGAAGAGACTATTCAGGCGGAAACTTTACGTGTTACAGGCTTTACGTGTTACATGTCTTAGGTGCCTAGAGGAAGGAGAGACAGAAGAGACTATGGCGGAAACTTTACGTGTTACAGGCTTTACGTGTTACATGTCTTAGGTGCCTAGAGGAAGGAGAGACAGAAGAGACTATTCCGGCTGAAACTTTACGTGTTACAGGCTTTACGTGTTACATGTCTTAGGTGCCTAGAGCAAGGAGAGACAGAAGAGACTATGGCGGAAACTTTACGTGTTACAGGCTTTACGTGTTACATGTCTTAGGTGCCTAGAGGAAGGAGAGACAGAAGAGACTATGGCGGAAACTTTACGTGTTACAGGCTTTACGTGTTACATGTCTTAGGTTCTTAGAGGAAGGAGAGACATAAGAGACTATTCCGGCGGAAACTTTACGTGTTACAGGCTTTACGTGTTACATGTCTTAGGTGCCTAGAGGAAGGAGAGACAGAAGAGACTATGGCGGAAACTTTACGTGTTACAGGCTTTACGTGTTACATGTCTTAGGTGCTTAGAGGAAGAAGAGACAGAAGAGACTATAGCGGAAACTACATGTAATGATTATTCGGTTGTGGTGAGAGTTCATGAAGATATGTCAGTCGAGTAGGCCACAGATGTGTAAGAAAGTATGTTTAAAAAGTCTTTATTTGCTCATTTTGGTGAGGAACATGACCAGTGGAAATTTGTCAGATAGGAATAATTGAGGAACATGCTATACGCAAACGACAAGACAGTGGTGACACATACAGTGGTGACAGATTGCAACAATTTCAGACACAATTAAACTAGACACAATTAAATTATCGCTCACGTCGCCTTTTCATGTTGCTTCACCGACCGCCGAGTGACACTTTGCGCGATACAGCTACAAGACACCACGGTGACTCGGTCGATGGAACGCGTCCTCTAGGGTGTCCCCAGGCGATCTGTGACACACATTCGCCACAATAGTTTCGCATCAAGTCACGCTGCGGTCGTACATATCGCAGGGAGCCAGGTTATTTCAAGGGGTCGTAAATTGTCAAAGGTATTAACCAAGTGCGTCGAGCAGCATTAATTTGCTGTACATTAATAAATAAAAAATAATAATAAATATATTTTATTTGGTATAGCGCCAAATCCAAATTGTTCGTGGCGCTTCACAACATATTAAAATACATAAAATAGTGTAAAATTGCAAAATAACAAATAAATGCATTTAAAATACTACTAGTAATGATACTTATTTTAAATAAATAAAGCAATAAAATAGTGCTAAATAAGGAAATAGCTAAATAAAAATATTAGCTGCTAGTAATAAGAATTAATAACAAATTAATATAGCACAATAATTTTAAATTATAGCAATAATACTAATGAATAAATAAATGTATATGTATGATTAATAATAATAAATAATTTAGTAAACTATTTTTTAGGTAATAGTTTAAGTGACACAAATGTATTGGTAAAATAGTGTTAAATATCATGAATAAGATTACTGGAATAGTCGTAACTAAATTGCTATGAGTAGAGGAGACAATGTTCATCTGCAATATACGCTAATACGCGATACAAAAGAAATGTGTCTGTAGTCGACAAATGAAGCTGGCGAAAGTGTCACAGGTTTTAATAAAGTTAGGGAAAGTGTTCCACAGACACGCCGCAGCCACTGCTTGAGTGCGCTTTACTTCCAAACTGTTACTGCTGGCAGAGCGCAGTGTTCTTGCCGGTTGATAAGGACGCACGAGTTCACACAGAATTTGAAACACTTGCTTTTTCATATTTAGGTGCCTGTCAATGAAGACACCGATATTTCGAACACATCGCGAAGCTGTTATTGTAGAAATACCGACAGCATAAAGATGCGTGGCGTGCTCGTCATATTGTACATTGTTGGTGTTTAATAATACATGTATGCAATAGCGGTTCAGATTTATTTTTAAATGTTATTGAGATTAGTCGCAGATAACAACATATACATTTAAATCAATCTGAACGAAACTTAACAAGAGAGATACGTACATCATTAATAATGAGTGATAAGACAATAGTGTTGACATCCATATAATATTATTCAGTTTTGAGACAGGTTATTTAAGTCATAATTGTCACGACGTGTTTTAATTATTGCAGTAGAAGCATGACATTGCATGCTTCATATATTAGCATGCCCTGTGACGGGAACTGACGTTTCGAACATGACACTGTACCAAGCGAACTCGCGTTTGTAAATTTGCGGTGACTAAAGGTAGGAGAGACAGAACACAGTACAGCGGAAACAATTTATAATGATGGTCTAGTTGCGGTGAGAGTTCAGGAAGAGATGTGGGTTTCAGACATGGGGAACATGATCAGTGGAACGTTGTCAGGCAGGAATAATTGACGAAAATACGGTACGCGAAAAATAGTGGCATATACAGGAATTACAGAAGTCGTTGCAAGAACCGCATAACATTTTCAGACATAATTAAAATAGAGACGACCAAATTGACGTGGATAAGAAGACAGGATGTGGACAGATATATACGCATCAAGCGGATTATGATCAAGCGACTTCTTATTCTCGTTTACTTGGTGGATCTGTGTACAAAGAAGGAGGAAGTAGCAAGGAGGGTGCTACCACGAGGGGCAGCATGGATGAGGGTGGAGACGCGGGACAGAAAGACAAAGGAACAGCTAATGGGAATGTGTTTGGGCATATGGGGGACCGGCGTGTGTATATGGGCCGGGAACATTTGCACTGACATAGACACAGAAGGAGAACTTAGCAGAGAATAACTGGGTCGGGAGAATGGAAACGAGATGACAGGAGGACGAGATGACAGGAGGACGAGATGACAGGAGGGCGAAGATGGATTTAGGTGACCACATTGGAGAGGAGAAACACAATACACAATACAAGGAAAACATATAATTATATATATATATATATATATATATATATATATATATATATATATATATATATATATATATATATATATATATATATATATATATATTACCGGGCATGCCACTGGAGTGAGAATACGTAGACGAAGTGGACTTTGCAGACGAAAACCGAGAGTCACTGGATGCCGTCTTGTCGACAACATGCACCGAACTAGCCAACTTCGTCAACGAGGCAATCACATATTCGATGCGGTACAGTTTATCTGTCGGTACCGATACTCTCTGCAATTCCGGTTCGTAGAAGGTTCCGTACAGCATCTCTCTGATATCGTCGGCTTCTGTTTACATATGGAATTAAAGTTAAGCTATATATATATAGAGAGCTATGTATACACAGCAACCAGTCATTTGTATTTTTCTAGTCTCCTGCTTCTTCTTCTCCTGAATGACGTTGAACACGCACACACAAACACACAAACACACACACACACTCGCACACACACACACACGACGCTCGCTTGGCTGACAAAGGCTTGACCCAAATATACTTTTGCGGCCTCAATATCATATGCGTCATCAACAGCCGCGTGGCATTTTTTTGCGTGAGACGGTCATAAACCACCTTTTTTATTCATACGCCATTACACGAAATAGAATGTGTTGTAAAATATGGATTGCGCATTGTGCATCGAGGTTTCAAGTGACGGCACCTCTCGTGTGGTGACCGCTTGTATCGCAATACGTCCCAATGTTGTCTAAACAGTCGCCGGTTATGGCAGAAATGGGTCGCAATTAAATGGTGTAGTTTCTCAATGTATTCACATATTGACGCAGTTTCGACTCAAGTCACGCTGCGTGAACTCAACGTCAAGACACGACAACAAACTGTAAGCTCGATCACAAGTCGACGACAGCTCTTGTCGAGCAGCTAGTGTATCTACTGGGTGCATCGTTTTACAGAGTTTTTGTCCTCATCAGTACGAGTATCCGCAGTCATGTTTAAAGGAGTATTTTATTTGGCGTTGGTGCTGTGTTCGGACCTGGCCGAGTCACAGTGTACAACCAGGTACTGCCAAGACGAGGCGGATCTGTTGGCCGTTGGTTTGCGCAACCAGGAAGTAGTCGAAACATTTCAAAAAAAGCAAAGCAAATTACGCAAACTAAACTCAAAGGTAAAAGCACAAGGAGAAATTGGATCGTCAGTTAGAATGTAACCAGAAAGTAGTCGAACGGTTTCTGCGAGAGGTAAGCTCAACGGAAGAACGCAACCAGCAAGTAGCCGAACACCCTACGCAAGAGGTTAACACACTAAGTTCAACAGAAGAACGTAATCATGAAGCAGTCCGACGGTTGCAAGAAGACGTCACAGAACAGAAGGGAAAATTGTCGAGATTGGAGAAAAGTAAGTATTCCAGAATCGCAACCGTATCCATAACTCCGTAACATGCACTAAATATAAACGACCGAATTTTGACAAGTGAAACTGTTTTGTTTCAGCATTTGATCTAGTGAAGTGTTGGCGAATTAAATGATTAGGCAGGGAGGGGGAATATGTTGACATTAAATAATAACTAGTATGTTTTGGTGGAACATGACAAAAGACGCCTGCTGCACATAAAAGATTTTTGATCCGCTTCAAATTCACATTCCAACTCTGTAAACGGAGATCCTCTTAAGATTACATATAGTTTTGTTGTAAGGAAGTGAATGTAATGTCACCATTAACATGAATATATTCTTGAAAGCTACATAAAGACAGAAAGGGTGGACACTTTAGATATATATTAGAGAGAACAACATTCAACTTCCGGGCAGTACAATTTGATTCTATTAAGAGGTTCATTCACTTAAGCGGCGCATTTAATACAGCGAGAAAAGGGAGTGATTCCGTCAGTAGTTAACGACCGATCAAAACAAGTGACCAGTAGGGAGGGTCACTGTGACTTCCGGTCGAAGAGCCTTCTGGGTACCGTGAGCGCCCCCTGGCGGCGACATATATACCCATATAGCGCCCCCTGGCGACTGGAGCTAACCCTAACCGTCGTAACCCCAACTTTTTTGATTGGAGTGCTAACCCTAACCCCTATCGACTGCTGGAGCTAACCCTAACTGTCGTAACTCCACCCTGTAGACGTTTGCGGTCTTAACCCTGACGGAGTGACCCATACGCAGCAATTAAGAATAGGGTCATTATCAAAGGGACTAATGGAGACGAGAAATCAACGCCACACGGTATGGTACGAGTGCACACGTATTTTATTGAACATCACAAGCAGCATGACGATGCAACAAGGGTAGCGTGTAATATCACCACTACGACTACGACTACGATGAATATGATGACTATGATGGTGATGATGACTTGACTTGCGGATGTTGACCATCACGCCAGAGGTCGCGAGCTTAGGGGTGTCTCCACCTCGCCAGAGGCTCGAGGGTGATCGATGATGACGAGGTGACTTGCGGATGTTTACCATCACGACAGAGGTCGCGAGCTTACGGGTGGTGCGTCCACCTCGCCAGAGGCTCGATCGATGTACTACTACTACTACTACTACTACTACTACTATGACGAGCGATAATACAGTCTACCTTATCGCAGCTGTTTAAGCCAATCAAATACGCAGCAATCGTTAGCTACTAGATCGGTGCCGAATATGTTAACAAAAGTTCTCATCGGAACGCCAATACAACGAAGCAATACAAAAGCAACACAATATTGTCCACAAATGTTAGACAGAGGACTCTGAAGCCTCTTGCTATTATGAGTCCAATCGGAACAATGTTCGTTCAGGAAGGTGCGGAACGCAGCGTGTCGTGGCGGCAGACCGTACGAGCAGAAGTAATCGCCGCGTCCGTCGGCGTCCAGGTACAGCGCTATCCAATGTTCGCCCGGTTCGTCGCCGTCGTCGGTGTTGCAAACGAAGGCCGCGGGCAGAGCGCACTCTATCGCCGTGGGCAGTTCGTCTTTGGATACGACGCCGCGAAATATCGATCTGGCGCGCGGGTCCATCGCCAGTAGTCTAGCGATCTGCAGGGTGTCCATCTCAGTAGTCGTAGATGATGTTGCGGTTCTTGTCTATTTCCAGCACGGACTCGAGCTCGGCGTAGACGACGACGTTCATGGTGTTCAGCAGCGCGTTGCGGAAATGCAGTTCTATGCGCAGGTTGCCCTTTTGTACCAGATGGAAGCAGGGACCGTCGCACTGGTCGGGGGTCAGGTCGAAACCGAAGAATGTGTAGCCGTGTCGGTAGTCGCTGCGAGTCAGTCCGTTCCCCTCGTCCTGCCACATCTTGCCAGTCGAGGAGAACAGACTCATGTAGCTCCTGACGAAGAGGTAGTCTGCGAAATTGGGCTGGAAAGATTTGGAGGGTATCTGTCGTCCGTCCACGTACACCGCGTGGAAGTTGATGGCGTTGTTCTTGGCGTGAAACGGATTCTTGGTGTACACGCCGTTGTAGGCATCTTTATCGATGCAGCACAGCACCAGACGTTTCGGTAGGGTACCGAGGAACAGGTTCTCGTACGTGTGCGACCGAGTACCAGCAGGAATGGAATACACCTTGCACTCGACTGATCGCATCGGATACTTGACCGTGCTCTTCTCCAGAGCCTTGATGTGTGCCAACTGCACGGTCGGATTCAGGGTGGCCTTCTTTGCAAACAAGGTGGCATTGACGATTTGTATTTTGTAATCGGGGTCGAGCCCACCAGCCATGAGTGCAAAAGCAGGCTTACTACGCACCAGTCGTATCTTGACATCGACGACGTTGATCAGGAATTTATCCTGCAGAAAGAGATCCACGTGGAGACGGCCCATCATATCGACCATGCGACTCCTTACGATGTTCTCTCGTCGAGCCACGAACCCTACGTTAGCCGCGGGTCCGTCGGCTATCTCGACGGCATCCATGCGAGTGGCCGTGTCCTTGTGCCTCAGCTGACTCGTCAGTTGCGTGTCCTTGGCATCGGGACCGTAGCTCAGCAGTGTCTCTATGTAGGCGCGATACGCATACGTGTTGGTCGAAGGGGTCACGAGCGTGCCGTTCAGGTAGACGTCGACTTGACTGAACAGCGCATGCAGCCAGTTATTCACTGGTCCCACGGGGTCGGCCAAGTCGAGATCGTCCCCGTTGGCTCGTGTCACCTTCGCCTGTACGTGCAGCATCGTGTTGGCGAGATCCAGGTAATCGTCGCCCGATCCGGGTATGAGGAATTATATCGGTCCACCCGAGTCCAGAGAGGACATGGGCTGATGTTCCACTACGTGGCTATCGAGGATGCTGTTCTGAGTGGGGGGTACGGTAAAGAGATCCAGTTCGGTCTTGACCCCTTCGCACGACTGTCTATGTACGAAAGCCATCGTCGTTATCGAATATGTCGGCTTCACGTTTCGTGGACGTCTGTCTCTTGCGTCGTCTCTTTGCTAAAGTGACTCCTTTCTTCGCCGGCGCGCGTTTTATACGTTTACGAGCTCGCACGCCAGGGGCCAGAAGACCACGCATAAGAATCCTACCGGCATCCGCGACGCGTCGTTTGGTTGCCCTTTTTATGCTCTGTCCAGACATGACGTCGTCGGCTATGCTTCAACGCCCCCTTTCCCAACGCCACGGCACCTCTCTTGATGAGTGGCATGGCACTACGCAACATACCTCCGAACAGACTGCCTAGTCCGTGACCCCGCTGGTATTGGGCACCGGCGAAGTAGGGCAGTGCACCACCCGCCTGACGCGCGTAATACTCGTTGTAATTCATCTTCAGAACAGTCCGGTCCTGCGCCGTCGAAAATGAAGCGTCACGGTTACTCTACCGTACTCGAATGGCACGCGCCGTCCGGTGTCGTCTCTTATATCGATCTCGATCGACTTGAAGTGCGAGTACAACAGAGGCACGTAGTGAATGTTAGTGAACCTATCGGATACCGTTTCGCCGTGACTTCCGCCAACCGGGAGGGCTCGCAACAAAGGTGCGACACTGTCACCTACTATGCGAGACTCCACGACGTCCGTGTAAACGTATATGGTATCGAACCCTTGATCCATCTGCACCACGTGTTCGGCCTCTTTACGGTAGGTATACGGACCATCGGGAGTCTCTTTGGGTGGCAAAAACACGGCAGCCGACGGTGTGAGACCGATATTCCTTCCACCTAGTCTCGGGTTCTCGTCCGTGCTTGTCATCTCTTTTGCTGTTGTTATTGCTGACATAATTGAACCTTGTACTGATGATCCTGCAGATGCTAGCGATGGCGGACTGCTGACCACCGACGATTCGAATCCTAACATTCTTCCCAATGCACTGCGGTGAGGTACAGTGAATTCGGTGCCTGGTGTCATGTGCAACGTCATTTTTTGAGTGATGGCGCTGTAGCTCAATTTTGCCCGCACCTTATCCGTCACCATAGTGTTCAGTCCCTTGTTGACGTGGTTCATCAATGTCATGGGAGACATGTAATATCCAGCACTGATCTTCGCACTCGGGGTTAGACCCTTAGCAATCGTCTCGTTAAGGAAGAACCAGGTGTCGTACATTCCTATGTTGTACCAAGTATGCGGTACTGTATCTCTGCCAACCCGCATTCCCACTCGCCAGTCAGATCGATACGTCGAGGTAAGTCGGTGATGTAATGAGCCAACGTATTGTTGGGATACATCTTCATGGAAGCGTTGCTAGGCAGTGTCAGGTACAAATCAGTCGCCATTGCGTCGCAACGTGGGATTGGGAAGCAGGTAACCCAAAGAACTACTCAACAGGGCCGTCCACAGATTAGAATTCTCGTGACCTGTGGTCAGGTTGTAAATGCTTATCAGAATGACCGTGAACAAGACGAGGACCTGACATAGAAAGACTATTTCATCTTTAGGACACACGGTACCGAACAGACGCCAAGGAGTGCTGCTGTTGCTGCTGCTGTCCTCTGCGTTCTGCGCGTCAGTACTGTCCTCTGTTGCTGCTACTACGTCCTCTTGTTCCTCCTCCTCCTGTTATATGACGGTGGTGGTGGTGAAGTCTCGTGTTTTCGTGTCTTGTGTCATTTCTCGAATGAAGTGTCACCGTACGCGTGGCTAGTCTTTATAGTAGAGTGGACGAGTGCCTTGGCATCGATCCAGCTGTTGAATTTGGAGGGGTAGCCGAACCATTTCACCAAAGCCTCCGTTCGTCTACCTACCTTACGACGCTGCAGTACCGTTTCCACGTAGTACAGTTTATCGGCGGGTACCGACATCTTCTGCAGCTCCATTTCGTAGAAGGCGCCTTCCAGCACTTCGCCGAGAACGTCCCTCAATCGATACACGGGTGGATCGGAGGGATGAACCTCGTGTATCGTGAACATCTCTTCGCTCCAATTCGCCGCGTAGCCTTTTTCGAACTTACGCAACTTGGGCACGCCCTTACCGTCGTGTCCGTACAGACGCTGCCACACCTGTTCTTGATTCTGGTAACTCACCTGTGACGGAGCCATACCGATACTGCGGTGGGGGGTGTTGTTGTACGATTGCACCAAGTCCTGAAGGACGTCGATGTATCGCCACGTCTGGTGTTTCGTGAAGTATCGCCACATGCGCGTCTTCAACGTTCTGTTAAATCTTTCCACGACGCTCGCCTTCGTCTCCGCGTAGTGCGTGGAGAAGTGATTGGTGCCGTGCTTCTTCAATATAGTCTGAACGGATTTATTCAGAAATTTCAGTCCTTGGTCTGTCTGCAACGTCTTTGGCCAGCCTCTGCTGAAAGTACTGTCAAGCGCCGCTACCAACGACGCCGTGGACTTGTTCTTCATGGGAACACACCAGGCCACTTTCGAGAAGACGTCGATCACCGTGAGGAGAAAGGTCATACCGTCGTTGTCCTTTTTCAACTGCGACAGATCGAGGAGATCGGCCTGCCACTGCTGACGTAGTCCACCCACGATGACGCGTCTTCTCTTGAAATGACGTCTAGCTGGCTTGTGTAGGGTATAGGCGTCCTGTTCCGACAACCATTCCGCGACCCTTTTTCGTGGCATGCGCGTGACGCGTCGCAATGTATCGACTCCGCCGTAACTACCTACCCTTTTCGGATCGAAGTAGACCGCCCTCGGTGGTTGTTCTTTCCTAGGCGCCATTAAAAGAGTTCCGATGGATTGGTGGTGGTTGTGACGTTGACTCCGCAGCACGGTTCTCGATGAGTGACAACGAGTACGCTGTTCGAGCTATAGAGTCGACAATCAAGTAAAGTCCACCGCAAAATGCTGCAACGATGACGCAACGGTAGTACGTGTCCTGTGGATCGCTCGACATCGGACCGCACACTGTGCAATGGACACGTGCCGCATCGTCTTAAATGTCTTCCCAACTAGCCAATGACGCCAGAGCCTTGCGTTGACGTTCTGGAGGTGGGGTGAGCATGGAATGTTCCATCTGACCGCGTCGACGAGCGAGGGGTGTCCAACTGAGCGATCTTCGTGCGCTACCACCAGAGCGAGGAGTAGCCGGTATTCGACGACGACGACCTGGAGTGGATGTCGTCGCCGGCGTCGTCGCCTGACGTATGAAGTCTCTCCTGGCGACGTTACCGACCAACTCCATGGGCAGGTTCATGGCACGGAGTTGTCTTGCGAACGGTTGCCATTCCGTTGGATCGGTCTTTCTCTTACGCATCAGATCATTCACGAGATCCACCACATTACTTCCGGCAACCGAGGTCCTTTCTGTCGAGAATGGTCATCATCTCGTCATCAAGAGCTTGCACCTTCTTACCTAAGGTATCCGTCGGGGGTGGGGGTGAACGAAGCGTGTCCAACATTCGTGGGTCTACCAAGGCCATCTTGCGTATGTGTTCCATGTCTCTCTCTCTCTCTCTCTCTCTCTCTCTCTACCTCTTGAGCAGCACCTCCCGAAGAAAGGGTAGAAAGACCGAACTTGCCAACGGTGCTAGGAAGGCCGATAGGAAACCTCCGCTCTGTCACTCGCCGACCTGCTGTTGCAACAAAATGCGTCTTCTCCTGGCAGCTGGCGTTCGTCTCTGAGCCAACTCGCGTAACTTCGTCCTGTATTTACTCAAACGACGCCTCTGTAATTCGCTCAATGGAATATTCTTTTTTAATATGTTGTAGGCACACTCGGCTAGTGCACACAGTAGATCGGCGTCGGCGTTGGCGATGATGGCCCTTTTTAATTTGTTGCTCTTGATTCTGTTCAGTGCCTGTATGCACACAATGTGTCTCTTCACCAGCTCAGACATGGTGGTAATGAAGAGACTGTCCACGCGTGCGGTCTTTTTATCCCTTCGGCAAGTACACGTACTGAACACCGTCGTCTTGAAAGATGGCCGTGCGCATACGCATGTCCTCGGGCGTGTCCTGTTTGAGATCGACCAATAGATAGTCGTACGGTACCGACGTGTCGTCTTTAAAAGCCTCTTGAACGAACTTGACGCGTCCCGGATACATCTGTCGAGTCAAGTGCGTCATCTACGATGCGTCACGATGATTCTTGAACACCACCATGTACTGAGAATTCAGACTGATGGTACGACTCTCTTTGTTTTGGGGGAACAGGTTCAGTACGAGATACAGCACGGACGTGTTGCTGTGTTGACTTTTTTTAGTGAACAAGGTCGTGACCCGTTCGTCCGTTTCTGCCATGAGATCGTCTATGACGATGAGGTTCCTCGTCGACGAATCGAACATGTTCGCACTCGGCAACCCTTCCTCGAACCGCACGTCGACCAAGTCCATCGTTGCATAAGCCTCTTGCCATTCTCCGTAACACCACGTGATCCGTTCGGGGTGGATCGATCATCGCAGCAGCGTGACGCAGCATACGCGTCACGAAAGTACTTTTGCCGCATCCCGTCTGTCCGGCGACGATGCACGTGAAAGGATGTTTCCACCGTGCGTCGATGGTCGCTTATGAAACACGACCACAGTGCATCGCCTTTTTCTACACGTCCACAGGACCCGTGCTCACCCCGTCCTCGTGCATCATGCGTTTGGCGTAGAAGTAGGTGAGAGCCGCTCGTTCCTGCACGTACGTCAACACGGTCGAGTGACGCAACCGGAACCCGCGGTTCTTCCACTTCCGCTCCGACGGTTGGTGAGAACCTCAAGGAACGCGTTCTTGTCGATGTCGTTGTGACGTTTGCTCAGTCCTTTGGTGCTGTATTTGTCGGTGGGTCCGAAACAATAGTACGTCTTGCTACACAACCCCACGAACCCGTCACCGGACCACTCCACCTTGAACAGACCAGGTGTCCTCTTATCATAAGCCCTGCGCGCCTTACAGCACGCCTCGTCGCCGACCCACGGTCTATTTGCGTTTCGACAGCGCATGTACTCGTTCCGATGGTCGTCGCAACATTCGGACGGCAACCATTCGGAGCGGTTCAGGAAGTAATGTTCTCGTAGTTCCGGGGTCACGAGGCCGTCGACGGACTCGGCGGCCAAGGCCAAATATGCGGAGTCTGTATCCATCTCGCAGTACTGAAAAAGAGGTCGCTCCAGGTACCTGTCGATGAAGTCGTAATAGAATTGCAACATGCGCATCTTCGCGTACTGTAGAACGAAGAATCCCACGTGCACGGGCATGGTGTACGTGACGGTTTTCTTGTTCATCTCTATCTCGTACGCATCGTCGACAACGACGTCGAGTTATCGGAATCGTCTATCGTTGACCATGAGCGACGCCGCCTTCTTCGTGCAGTAGTTGACGTCACGATGTCGGTCCACGTTGGTGATGATCTTTCCGTAACCCGAGTTCCCCAGCAACTTCATGGTGTCTGCGATGATGGCCTTGTGCGAGTGGACGTCTCCCTCGCGTCGCGCCGTGGACACTGCATCGCCGCCTGAAGCACGGGACGGGATCATACTCAACGACCTGATACACGTGCGTCACTTCGAGACCGTGGTCCATATACCATCGCAGCAGAGGCGTGGCGAGCAAGATCTTATCGCCTCGATAACTACCCACGAGCATGCGTCTCGGAGTCGCCATGATGTTGTGCTCCTCGGCGTATCGGCGCATGAACGGTCCGAGATCGTCGCGTGTCAGATGGATGTTCTTGAACACGGGCTGCATATCGGCAAAGTGTTCGCGCAATGCTTCCGGTACGCAAAGGTCACACTCGATCAGACCGAACACGGTTCCGGCACGCACGCCGCTCAGGATCTGTTGCGACGTCATCGTCCATCGTGCGTGACGTCGTCGCGGAAATGCAGCATCCAGACACTTTTTCTCGACAGGATCTCGTCTCGTCTCTTTCCACTCGCATTCCCACAACTCGAAGACCTTGACAAAGTGACGGAGGTAGGCGGTGTTCTTTCGGGTCTCGGCGAGCAGTTCAGCCATGGGTTTCCCGTTGACCTCGTTGACATCTTTACCACGAGTGACCATGGAAAAAACATTCGTGGAACTGATAAGCCGTTTTCGTCTCGCTACACCACCCATCCACCAACAGTTTGCCTATTCTCTTCTCTCTACCGTTGATCTGGTGTCGCATGACGCGTCTCGTGCGTTCGGATTACCAAGTCAACCATTCCGCAGCCATCTGACCGTACAGCTGCGCCGATTCGGGTCGGAAGTCGTTCTCTTCCCGTCGTCGCGTGTACCATCCCATAGGCATGTCTTGCATGAGTGACCACAAGTACAGGGCGTTGACATCGTATCCTACGATGGACCGACACGGACGAGCGGCCTCTCCTTACTCGTTCTGACGTGGTGACCCCTTTCTCGTGATTGCGGTGAAAAACGAGCGAAGGTCCGCCAACCACGTGATCTTTGACGAGATGATGAAGTTCTTTATTCTTCTCGTTGAAGATGGTAAAGTAGGTTTTCTCTGGAAGTTCGTTGAACAGGTAGAGCAAGGTCAGACCAGGTACGCTGATGCCTTGCTTGAATATGTCTATGCCACGTTGCTGGTAGAAGGCAAACTGTCTGTCGATGGCCTGTAGAAAGGGAACCACGTCCCTGTTGTTGTACCAGACGAGAAAGTCTCGAAAAGTCGTCATGGCGTTGTCTCGCCAGGCCTCTTGACAACTGGCATAATCCTCGTCGGAAATACCTTCGTTCTTCAGTCGACTGAAGAAGGCCTGTTTCGATGGAAGTGCGGTGTCGTCGAGTCTCTCCAGACGGTCCATGTACTCGTACGGGAAATGACCTTTCGTCACCTCGCATCCGTACGCCTTCAGATACTTGTCGTAACTGAACCCGGCGCTATATAATTGATAATGTCTAAGAATTTCAGCTGATCCGTCGAAAGACACATGAACGTGTTGTTGCGTTTGATGAAGAAAAAAGACCCGATACCCTCGTTCTCTTCTTCTTCTTTGTCGTCTTGTTCTTATTCTTGTTCTTGTTCTTGTTCCCCTGTCTTGGTGGATAGGAAGTAGGGTATGAGGAACTGTTTGATGGCATTGAGATCATACTTACCCGAACTGAACCCGATGACGGGTAACTGATGCATCCATCCATAAAGTTGTCCCATCAGCTTTTTGTATGGATTGGTCGCCGGACGAGATTCCTTCTTGTCGATGGCTGATCGTGCAGTCTCCTCCCTTTCGTCCCAGTTCGTCAGTTCCTCTGCGAGTTGTTCCAAGACATCTTCGTACGAGTGTTTGATCTTGTCGAACGAGGCGTCACTGATCGCTTGTAAGATATCCATCATTCTACTCACCAACTTGTTGGTGTCTCCATCCGTGACGAGACATTGCACTCGCTCGTGTCCGGGCACGTTGTATGCCACGCTCACGGTCAGTGGAACGTGACGCGCCACCCAGTGGACCTTGTCACTATCCGACGGAAGTTGTTTCGTGTCGAACCAACACTCGAAGTCAAAGGTGGCTCGATACGGGTAGTAGAGCAACGATTCAGCCACGCGAATGTTCTCGTCGTCCAGACGTTCGAACACCGATGGAGTCGAATGGTACACACCACCAGGATAGACTCGATGCACACACCCCGTGCACGTGCGCTCGTGTCGATATATTACCCATGCATATTTCCATAACGACTCACCGCACTTCCGACATCAATACGAGTGACAGTACATGCGGACATCTTGGATGAATGAAAAATGTGTCTCGTGAAGGTTGAGATACATTGTTTCGGGGTACTTGCATAACGATCGACGGACCAGTTTGGCGGTCGACTTACCATCCTCCGCATCCTCCGCATCCGGTTTGACGAGCTTGTATACGCACACGTTCGTTTGGAACGTGGTCTCTACGCGATAGAGGTCATCCAGCGTGACCCCTGCAAATTCTTCCATGGGTACGTGGTCTCGATCGTATGTCTCGTACAGCGTCTTCACCACCGGTTCCAATCGATATAGATCGCATCCTCGATGCAGGGCCAGACATCGGAAGAGACATAGGTTATCATTGTACCTCTTTTGATGGATGGGTTCCGTTTCCAGACCAATGACGCTTTTCTTCTTCTTGATGTAGGGCGGAAGAGGGATCATGCCTACACATCCTGTAGGGTGATCGATGATGCGGTTAACGAAGAAAGTGACATTCGTCACGAGTTCGCACACCCACGCAGAATCCGGTCTTTGATTGATGGCCCATTGCAAGACGTCGGTTTCTCGGATGCGTTCGAGAAAGTCATCAAAGTCCTTGCTGTTGGTGACGAGACTGGGTTCGTCCAGGTAGCGGCCACAGTAATTACACGAGGAATGATAGTACTTTTATTGACCTGTATTCTTGTTTCTCAGAACGAACCCGTAACTGAGGTTAATGTTGAATGCATTGGTCTGTTCCTGGAACATGATCTTCAAAGACGGTTCTAGGACGGTCGTGTCTAGCGTGGTTAATCTGTAATCGTACCTGCATTGCAGGGGACCTCTCGACACGAGGGGCCTTATAGCAGACCAGTGCGCACGAACGACATCTAGCAACTCCGTCGACAGAGTGTCGGAGAAGGGAAGTCGATCGGGTGGTTCTATGGGATCTTCCTCGGTAACGAGTGGGTGATGGGGTGGGGTAGTGTCTTCTCTTTTTGATCTCTTCGGTACTGGCGGCTCGGCGACGTCGGTACACGTGGTTCGTGCGTGTCTGGTCAGGAACCAATGTGTTTCGAACTCCACATTTCTTACACATGTAGACGGTGGTGTTTCTTCTACTACTACTACTGCTACTACTACAACAACTACTACTACTACTACTACTACTACTACTACTACTACTACTACTACTACTACTACTACTACTACTACTACTACTACTACTACTACATACCGACCTTACGTGATGCTGTAGGTTGTCCAATCTCCCGAAGGTGGTACCGCATTTCTCGCATGCGTATTTCTCTCTTTTTGCGTGGTCGCTAGGTGGCACCACTGTTGGTTCTATATTTACTAATAAGACGTCAATGTATGATAAGACGCGTAATTATAATAATGGCTACTATTGTCCACTATGTTCACTATAATCAACTACGGGTTCCCTTTCGACTATGACAGAGGGGTGTCACTCGTAGGAATAATAATATAACAATGACGGAACAACACGTTCCATTCCATTTTGACACTGTTTTTATTCAATAAAATACATATGTTGTGTATGAAATATATATATATATATATATACTGTACTGATATGAAAGGATAGACTTCTCTATATATATATATATATATATATTTATAAGATGATGACATATGACGGTGGTTTGTGGGTTTGTTAATACCACGACAGTGACCAGTAGCTTGCGAACGTTTACCGTCGCGCCATAGGCTAGTATAATGGAACTGACTTGTGGGTTTTTACCCCACGACAGAGGTCACGTGCGTGAATAATGAATTATATATATATATAGAAGTCGGTCTCTTCATACATAATGAATACTATATACATATTTCATAGACAAAATACAAGAGGATAAAGAAAAATAAATGTATTGAAACAAAATGCATCACATCAAGTCAATAATGATATATAAGTTTAAAGAATATGATTAAAGGCAATAATATATAGGATTAAAGACAATAATGATATATAAAAGGCACTAATAACAATTACTAACTAAAGAATAAGATTAAAGACAATACTAATATATATGATTAAAGACAATAAGGACACTATTAACAATTACTTATGTGTGTGTGTGTGTGTGTGTGTGTGTGTGTGTGTGTGTGTGTGTGTGTGTGTGTGTGGCGTGTTCACAGCAACCAAGGGTTGAAACACGCCACTTCTTGAATTAAGAATGTCTGCGTGTCCTCTGACAGCAGCCTCGCGCTTGCTTCTGCGCATATGTTGACAGTGGCTTCGGCTACTGTCAGAGGTGTGTGAAATGATCTATACATAATGTGATGTGTGATCGCTTCTGTCATCATAATGTTCGCAGCTTCTGGGGTTATAATGTTCATGGACGGAGTCATTGATGATGTTGATGGAGTGTTCTGGCAATAACATTCACACGCGCATATTGATGGCTGCGTGTCGAAAGATATATGCGTGTTGGAGGACGAGGACGATGGTGGCAACGATGGTGGCGACAACGGCGTCGACGACGACGGCGATGGTGGCGGCGTCGCTGGGCTAAATTCGAACGATGTTGATGACAACGGCAGTGGTGGTGGCATCGTCGTCGTCATTGTTGTTGTCGTTGACGACGATGGCGACTGTATCGTTAGAAACGACGGCGGCGGGGGTGGTGGTGACATTGGCGCTGCGGTTGGTGTTGGCGACGATGATGATGGTGGCGGCGTCGCTGGGCTAAATTCGAACGTTGATGGTGGTGAAGGTGGCGTCGTCAGACTAAATCCGAACGATGTTGATGACAACGGCAGTGGTGGTGGCATCGACGACGACGGTGGGGGTGGTGGTTGTGGTATTGATCGCAGGTCGTTAACCGCTAACGGTGGCATGATTCGTTTGCGCGCCGTTGTCGTTGGCGTTGCCGTCTTCTCGTTGACGAACAGATCGTCGTCTCTGTCGTTATCGTACGCCTGGCGTAGCTGTATGAGGCCGTTATGTATTTATAAACAGGACAACAAAATACACACCTGTTTAATCACTGTCAGCAACATCGTTCTTACCTGCATATCGACTGGCTATGGTCGCTCTGACCGTGTCTGCCATATCGAGACTCCATTGCATTTTCCCAAACCTCTCCTCCAACGCTATGACAACCCAACGCAAGATGTGCATAATAAGACCGGAAGACGGTACGTAATACTCATCTTCCGATAGATCTAATATACGTACCACCTCGTTACATGCATAACGAACGCACGCTGCGTCTACCGTTGCGTCGAAGGTATTTTGATTCATCATGGCTTCCGCACGATTCCAAATTCTGTCTATGTTCGTTACCGTCACCTGCATATCATGATCGTTGCCGATGTTACTACTACTACTACTGCTGCTGCTGCTGCTGCTTATAACAATAGCCGCATCGTTACTACTGCTGCTGCTGCTTATGACAATAGCTGCATCGTTACTTACAGCGGTATGCTCGTCTGCTATAAACAGAGTCGGTTCGGTAGAGGAAGTGATGGATGGTGAGGATTGCAATAGATTACGATATTCATACGCATCTAACCACTCCTCTACCTTTTTGTTCATGGTTATTTAATCGGGGTTTGTGCTGTTGTCAGCGCTGGCGTCGACGACAGCATTCCCTTTGTCTTCCTCCTACAAAGAGAATGCTCCGTCTAGTACTTCCAGCTCTGACGCGTTGTAGTTGACGTAGTTGTTGTTTATGCGTTTTTTAATGGTCGCCATGACACGGGCCCCCCTCAGCACCGACAGTGCAGCCGATCGGTCTTCGTCTGACGTCATAGCGACGTAGCTGTTAGCGGCGAAACCCAGTAATTTCGCTGCCACTTCGTTAAACAAACTGACCCAGATTTCTGTTCCGATCTAATCCTGCAGTAGGACACGCAGTTTGTACATGTACATAGGAGCTATCTGCCATTTGATGAAGTGGACAATAGTAGCCCTTGTTATGTTGCTGGACGCCTTTGGGACACTGCGAGCATGATGTATAAACAACGTATTTCTCTTGCGTGGCACAAGCGACTATAGTTAACGGTCTTGCAAATGTGTAAGTTCCAGCACTTACCTCTGATTGCAATCGTGTCAGATTCAGCATCATCTGTTGTTCTTCTGCGAACTGCTGTGCGGCCATGACTTCGAAGACTTGAGCGTGATATACGAGACAGGAGGCAGTCGATCGATCGAGAGTGCGAGTTGGTTATGGCAGTTAGAGCTGCGAATCTCTTATATAGCGGGGGCGCTTGCATGGCGCGCCTTTCTTATCTCACCAGCTGTGGGGCGTCGGTATGCGTTGCGTTATCGCCGCGCATTCCTATCGTCTGGAGACGGACGCAAACATTTTCAAATCATTTAAACATTTCGGTGTGATAAAGCATGTTGTGCAGTGTATAACCCTTTTTTATTTTGTTTAATATTTATTATTTGCGAACTTTTTTAGTATCATAAAAAGGGGCATTTTTTACACTAGGATTAGAGTCCATATCTTGTGATCTGGATGTTTGTGGGCTGCACTGCCACTGAATGTAAGGGCAAACGGCATAATCCGTACTAATGGGGTAATGAAGATATTGAGGTGGAATAAAAAGTTTTAAGACCTTAAGTTAAGACCTAATAATGTGTGAACTTGACATAACCTTGCAATGACCTACTTCCTTGATCTACAATGACCGTTGACCTATTTATGTTAAAAATGCCCTAATTAAGTAATCATGTATGACTTGAGATCAGTAAGCTGAGCGAGGAGTGTAAGGTAGAATGTATAATTATACACATTGACCTTAATACCCATTATTGACTTTACGTGTTACTGAATTACGTGTGTTAATGATCTATTTATTTTTAATTAAGTATGGATTATGGTGATATCATGTCAATAGAGGTTGTAATTGTTAACCATAACACTAACCTGATTATTTGACCTCCATTGACATATTTACATTGATAAATTACCTATTTTAGCCATAAATAATTATGCACGACAGTGGTGTTTACAAATGTACTAGGCAAATGGTGTACACAATTAGATTTACTACAATGTGATCTTTTGGAGACTGAATTATGTATACTTAAAGATGCCTCCTCAATAAATTGTTTTTGCTTGTCTGTTTTCAAGTTCAAGCCTACCTAGTATCCACTACAACTCCACAATTAAATTACTTAGTAAAAATCGAAATGCTGAAAAATCACAATTTTCACCTTTGTTAAAATTTCATAACTTAATCATGTAATCGGCAAGAGGATGGAAGGCAAGCCCATGATCGGTATTGACTCGCACAGGGTGTACTATTTTGGATATCCACTATTTTGAGCCCTACCAGATTTATTATTGTTAAACATTTATAACATTCCATGTATCCGGGTGAAACACCTGCTCAAAGGCTCTAGTTGTACTATATAAGGCTTGAGTTGTACATATATAAGTAAAATACATTAAAATGAGTGAAAATAGATAAAAGGAATACATTAAATGACTAAAATAAATTAGGTGCTTAAATTAGTTAAAGAAATAGGTAGAATAAGTTAGTTTATAAAACATCAGCACATACATAAATCAAATGTATAGCTAAAATGCCACTGGAATATCACTGCTGCAAAGTTGCCTGCCGGAACAAATGAGTCTGCATTCCTGTCATGAGGCAGAATCAGCACAGCCACCAAGAATGAACAATTAAAGTAAATTCTTTCAATGATTTCAACAAAAATACACACTTTTTAATTAAACCGATTGCGGATATTACAATTCACACACTACATATTAGAACATCAACAAACCAAATACACGACGGGCAAAATATGTAGAATGTGTAGTGTTTACTGTATAATTATAAAGAACACCAATATATTATTGCATATGGAAATAATTGTTTGAAAAAACACAATTTATTATACATTTTGTAATTTCCTGCATGCATAATGCAACAATATTTATAGTTCAATGTCAAAACTGGTTTACAGTACACCGCAGGCCCAGTACATCAATATTCATATTTCACTGTGTCAAGAAATAATATCCTGTACTTCAACATGAAGTAATGTTTATTTATTGTTCACTGTAGGCTGATATGAAGACATGGAAAAAGACAATACCCAAAGTTGGCATCAGCCCGTCATGAAAGGAACTATAAGAAGACCATATTAATAGTACAATGCAGCAATATTCACTGTTCACTGTTTCATATATCCAATCCATGCCAATGTTCACAGGACTTTATAGGCTCATTGCAGCAAAGTGCATAAGTCTATATGACATTGTCAGCTAAGAATACATATATTCACAGTTCACTGTTTCGTAAATCCATGCATGTGTAATGTGTGGATTTCACAGCCTGATATACAATATTTGGCTGATCTAGACATGCCAAAATTTCTAGTGAAGCTGTCATGCAAAGTTCATTCTGGATGTCGATCCTCTTGGCTGGAGTAACTGTTGCAGCACATAATCTTCATGGAAGTCACTGGCCCTACAATAACAGGGATAGGAATGTAAAATAATTAAATTAGTAGTTATTACCGTATGCACTATTTACTACAAGGTATGGTCATAGGAAGTTACTCGAACATGTCTAGTTCTTGTACCCATTGTTACATTATGTAACATATGAATATCAATATTGACGGATATCGATATTGTTCATTGTCACAGGTCAAAGTGTGATAAATTTACAAATGTGTACAATCAGCCCAAACCAGATCTGACTGATTGAAACTTATAGGTGTTGCAGACAGTAGACAACCAAAACATGTTTATTATGTAATTTAATCAAACAAAAATATGCACAAATTGGCCACCATTAATAATTGCCTACTTTAAAAGCAGCCTTGTCACAGTCGTTGAATTTTCAAGTTAATGACATGTTTTAAATTGGCTGTTGTTAGCATTAGCATAGTAAATTGACTAGGGGATGGCGTAGGTAACTGAAGTGTGTTTTGTGTATTGTTGGGGCATGACAAATGTTGTCACGTTCAGCAGGAAACAAAGACGAATTTTGGAACAACAATGCCACATGTACACCACTAATACACTAAGTATTTGGAGAAGCCAAACACGTTGTTCATCTGCAACTGCCACCAAACCCTGTTACAGGGACTATTATTGTTAGTAAATATCTGTGAAATGGATTTCAGTTGCTACATTGTTGTGTTGTGGAAAGCAATACTGATCCTTTGTTATTTCTTATTTAATTAGGCATGTTGAGCAATATTATTATTCATGTGTATTGTTTTACATCAGAACATCATAATTTATCATGGTTTATGTGTGTACAACATAACAAGTGCCCAATGTGTTAAGTTGGTGGCATACAGGAATTAAATTATTAAAAACAGATCTTGTTATGAAGTAATACTTGCCATAATTGTTATGCTTTTTTCATAATTGTCTATGTAGAGTACAGTTAAAATCAGACTTTTACAGGGGTTATGATTTGTGAATGATTTTCATTGAAAATCAAGTTCTCAGCGAAACTTCGCATCGATGTTAATAAGCATGACAAATGATACACATTCATGTGCACAAACACAAAGCCAAATTTGGCATGGGCCAACCTTAATATTTTGTATCTGCTTTTAATTGTAAGTTGTGGAACTAAAGTTCTCTATCATGACAGTAATATCCCATTTAGTAGTTATATCAATATAATGAACATTGTAAAAAATATAAATTAAAATAATGTAAACTTAATTATTAATGTAGGAAAAACAATGAGGAATTGCATAGTTAGTGTTTTTGTTAATACATTGTGGTTCAAAGAAATGGTAGTATGATACTGCTGATATAATTATGAAAGTTTCAATTACCATTCGGTAATGCAGTGAGCCTCAGCAACTACAATTGTATGTAGTCTCTCCTGAAAAAGCTCATCTGACATGATAGCCCTCCACTGTCCTGCAAACAATGCTTTGGGACTCGGTAGCATAACTGGAAAGTCCCCATTTCACCCTTTCCCTTGTCTCTGAAAGATAAAAATTGTCATATTCAGAAGATGCTATTAAAATAATATATCAGTATCTAGGCTGCTGACTGAAGTATTATGTCAATAAGCAGACAAAAACTATTGACACAGTAGTTGCTTTTGTCACCAGGCAAGTACAAATTCACTATGCAGCTGTCATGCATATACAGTGCGTGCGTGTTTATATATAATACCATGTTAATATTTTTATAATATATATTATAAACATGGCCAAGGCTGCATACAATTACAATTACAATTACATATGCGTTATATGGATCTCTCCACAGAAAGGCACATATGTATGCAGAAATGACACACACCAAAGAATGACAAAAAAGGCACATTTGAACATGGTATAATTAAGATTAATCTAACCTTTATTTATACACTTCAGGAACAAATGTAAATCTGAACTGAAACAAATAAGAAAACAAACCAAATTAAATTAGAATTGAAGTTGCAAAGTGAGGTGCATTCAGATGAGATACATTTTTCAAAAACTGACAGTTAAGTTTCTTCAAATTGAATGCCCCTGAAGCCATAAAGAAGTGCTCATCTTTTCTCTGGTCAGCAAAATTGTGTACTAGTTGCAAGTTCAGACCATTGTCCATTTGTGGGTGCGTTTTTGGACACTTTCACATTACATATACAATTTGCATGTAAATGCTTATTTCTTTTGCTGAAGTGCTCAAACATAGGTATTAATCATCGGTTAACATTTAAGCAAATTCTGAGGCATCAACTTTTAAAATTTCCTGATAATTGGTCGATTTGACACGGATTGACCCATATATCAGTCAGTATGGGAAAATAACTGGTTATGTTTACATACAAGAGTACAGAGAGGAAAAAATTGCTACTTTGGTTATTCGCGTTACATTTATGATGGGGTACGTCTATCTTTGGCTCAGAGCTACTTCAATACCATATTATATTAGTAACTGCAATACCAAATGGGTGTACCATGTCGTACTAGGTAAGCTAATTAGGAAGTAATATAGGCGTATGCAGGTTTGATTTAATTGTATAAAATATAATAAATTTATTAAAATAATGCTTTACAAGAAAAACAAGGGGTAAGAGCCCCAAATCACACTTATTTTCACCTGTTTTCATGTGCCTTGTTTAGAACTAACTTGATTGCAATGCAAACATGAACCACGAGTGACATGAGAAATCTGCGTTACCGTAATAGTCAGCCATATATGCTATATGTATGAAACTTCAATCAATACAATGGCTTACCCGTATCAATAGTGCTACCGGTCAGCTTCGGGTGAACTGTACCAAGTCCAAGGCCCATCGATCGTGAGTAGTCTTTCTTCCGATGACCAACTGTAAGTGTAAATAAAAGGCAACAGCATGTCAACGTGTGCCAGCCGATATTTCCGGGTAACATAAAGTACACGAGGGAGAATTTGTGTATATGCGGGTTTCTCCGTACCCTGTTGGAAGTATTCCCATCACATAACGTTCATCAGTAATGTTCTGGATGCAGGCAAACTGTTTTTTTCTCAGTGACAGTGCAAATTCTAAATTTAACGACTCTTGCTCTGTCGATAGCACGTGCGACTCGTAGCGACTCCATTTGTATTTCTGTAGACGTTACCGGATGAAGTGCCAGCAGCCAATCAGCGTCATCGTCGAGCTTAATTGGCTACTTATGTATGCGCCCAGATTCTGGGCGCATACATAATTTCCGTCACAATGGGAACCCCACTCTGTGTCCAGGCGATGATGTGTGCGACAAACGGTGGCGCCACATCGCGGAGCCTGGATAATCGAGGCTATTCCAGTCTATCCTTTATAGTGGCGCCACCTTGTGAGCGTAAGCTGCTGTCACCACCTACAGTGGCGGTACTAATGTGGCAGCGGACAGCGCCAACCCCGAGATGTTAATGTAAAGGACATGTATACTGACTAGTTCAGGAAGATTCGCTAAGAAAAAGCGAAATTATTAGTATTAGTGTTAATAGTGAAGTGTAAGTAATTTATCAGAAGGAACAATGCATAACTATTAGCCAGTATTATCATGATTTGAGCATACGATTTGAAGATACAAATTAATGTGATGGTAATATTACTCAACTTGAGTCCAACTTATGTTAATATGACTTCAGTCCGTGTCTCCGTGTTTATGCAGTGATACAATTGAGTCCGAATAGTATACTCACTTGGGTCAGTGCAATTTGATTCTACAAAGCGGCTGATTCACTTAACCGGCGCATCTAACTATAATCGTATGTTTGTATGTGGTTATGTTAATGTTTTCCTCCTAGACGGCTTGCACCACGGGCGCCAACACTTTCAGGGATTAATATACGACCCCACGAATGAAACGTAACGCCTTTATTTTGTTTCGATATACCCCGTATATCGAGGGTTCTTAGTGGTTTTTATTGTAATTCAAATGTTTGCTACGTAAAACGTTAACTTCCAACAATCGCAGAAATCACGCGCGCGCGCGGCGAGTAGGTATGTCAACCGTTTGATAGTACGTAGCGCCATCTGGGCGGTTTATATTGATTATAGTAGAAAGCACGCACTCACGTATTGGCCAGAGGTCGCAGACACAATGAAAATATATTCTTCTATTCTACAGCAAACACAAGTATCCATGGGTCTAAATTCCACCGACCTTCAACATTTTGAACGTGCAACGAGTATTGCATCACGTGCATGACACGGTTGTTTCTGGTAATACATTTGACGTTCCCTTAAACAATCTCGAGCGTATTGATGGCACAATATTGGCCTGAGGCATTTGGTAAACATTGCTATCATGACTGTCACGTGTGAACTACATTTTTGGTTGTATTAATAATTCATTTAAGTTTAATACAACGTTAATATGGTGATTCCGTCCGAGCCGATATATTTGATTGCATTAAGTGGCTGATTCTATTATCCGTGATTCTGTTAAGCGAAGTATACTGTGATACAATATTGCTTAGTATTATAGTGCATTTGCCTTTATTTTGAAATGTCTCCTATCACGGAGCTTCCCCTTGGTACATCCAGACCCGACGCCGCTGGAAGCTGCAAACAGATCTTGGATGGTGCATCAAATGCGGCCAAGTGGGTACTTAATTAATAATCACCTTTTGTGTGTATTTGTGTTGTTGTTTTTATTGTTGCTGTTGTTGTTGTCGTTGTGCGTGATTTCCTTAGACCTGGGTGAAATGTTGTATCGTAGACCAAACATTTGAGCGTAAGCTGTCTCTAGTAAAGCAAACGTATATCAATTAGTGTTTGTAGGATTTTGATTTCCTTTGCGATGCACACAAATGATATGTTGTCCGGGTATAAATAGTGAAAATAACCATTGCTTAAAGGAGAATTGTCATCACAAGTTTAATATTACAGAATATTCGTTTTAATATCACGTGTTACAGCGGCGTTTACTGGGTATGCGGCTCGCCCAACTGCACGGATGTCCGGGAGGTGTTCTGTGACATGCGCAGTGGCGGCAGGACGCCGATTGGTCAGATCGGTGGCGTGAATGACAACACCTACGATAAATGGATGGCGACAAATGTAAACACTGGACTGCTAAGACATCCTACGATTAAAAACTGGACATATGGTTGCACAGATTCGGTCGACTTGGCCGTCATTTATGCGCACGAGGTAAGTCGGTATTCAGACAAGATAACAAATTTAATTGGGTTTGCAGTTGACAGTGTAGGGTTTTATATCTGCGGGCTGCCAATTTTAAGGCTACACTGCTGGGACACTTTTAGGCGTGGGTTTATGGGATAGTGTATTTGGGCAGTTGCTATGTATGGTACCTTCGCGATTTGCCACCAAATTAATATTAGTTATGCAATGATGAAAAGAGGGAGGCACATAGTAAGGGGCGGAGTAGTACAGATGTTGGAACTCTCAATGGAGAGGACACGGGTTCAAATCCTCTCGCTGCTCTTTCGAATCTTTTGCAATTTTGCTCACTCCACGTTGCCTCAGTTCATTCAACAGTATTTATAATTGATTATCTGGCTATAGACAGTGATGGACGTACTTGATGCTTAATTATATTTTTAATTATATTACTATGATCTGATGTATCGTTATTTTTAAATAATAAAGTTTCTTTGTGACTTCATTCAATGAGGTGTTGTGTCGATTTTGCCGGTTAACGACGCTAGTAAAAGAAATATGACCACGTTTCACCCTGCTACCATATACAATAACGAACGGATGAATATTTATACACACATCCATGTAGGCTACAGAATGCAGATAGGGTAACGCGGGCCACAACGAACCGGGTGGTTGTAGGCTACAGAATGCGGATAGGATACCGCGGGCGACAATGAGGCAAGGGTTAAATGCGTTGGGTTACAATTAAAATTATCTCGCTCCTTGAGGGTCGGGGTAGTGGTCACGTTAGGGTAGTGGTCACTCCGTTAGGGTCAGGGTTCACCTCTGATGAGGTCGGGTTGGGGTCATGTTACAATCGTCAAAAAGTTGGGGTTACGACGGTTAGGGTTAGCTCAGTCGCCAGGGGGCGCTCTAGTAGTATGCATAGGGATATAGGTCGCCACTAGGGGACGCTCACGATACACAGAAGGCTCTGCGACCGGAAGTCACATGACCCTCTCATACTGGCAACCTCTTTAGCGCGGTCATTGGAGCACTACTCGCATCAATTGAAGCGTGGTTGAATATTTCCCAGCTAAGTCGAGTTTGTGTTGGCGTGAACAAGTTTGCCTGGGGTGATCCATCTCAAGATTCACACGATATTTATTTAATTAATATCTACATAATTAAGTGGATTTATAACTTTGTTTCTACTGATGTACGTCGTTGGAAATGAATATGTCCCGGGTATTTCGTCTAGAATTATTTAGCAAGATTAGTTTAGCGATTTCCACAAATGTTTCGCACTTTCAGATTGTCTTAACGTAATGATAGATTTTGATACTGAATAATTTAGCGATCCATTTCAATATTTAGGAAAATAATCGCTACAATTCGCATTTCTTGTGTTTATTTTCAGATCCGAATGAGCAGTGGAGAGAGTGTCACTGGTATGGGTCAGTTCTGGGTGGAGTGTGACTTGTCGGTAGACATGAACGTGGCCACCTTCTGGAGGCACGCTGTGGGCTGCAGTGTTTTGATAAATCCGTCCCAGCCAACCTATTTTATTATTTTAAATAGTTGATTCTGTTAATTGTGATTATGTTAAGCGGAGTCCATTGTAATGCCACTCTGCTTAGTATTATAGTGCATTATGAGTTAACTTTGAAATGTCGTTTTCACAGAACGTCCCTTGGTACCTCCAGACTCGATGCCGCTAGAAGTTGCAAACAGATCTTGGATGGTGCATCAGATGCTGCTAAGTTAGTATTTCATTAATAATCACCGTATGCGCGTATATGTGTTGTTGATGTTGTTGTTGCGTGGAATTTCCTTGGATCTGTGTAAATGTTGTATTGTATACGATACATTTGAGCGTATAATGTCTCCAGTAACACAATTATTAGAGCATGTACGCTTTTGGTTTGTTTTGTTTTGCACACAAATTATATGTTGTGCCGGTTTAAATAGCGAAAATGACCATTGCTTCAAGGAAAACATAGAACTGCCGCCATAGTTTTAATACAGGTGTGACACAAATTTTATCATTGGGTTTAATGTTAAGTGTTACAGCGGCGTTTACTGGATATGCGCCTCCCCCAACTGCACGGATGTTCGTGAGGTGTTCTGTGACTTGCGCAGTGGCTGCTGGACGCTGAATGGTCAGATCGGTGGAGTTAATGACAACATCCACGTCAAATGGCTGATGACAAACCATAACACGGCGGAACTACGAACGCCTTTAATCGAAGCCCGTACATACGGACGTATCGATGCCGTTGACTTGGCTGTCAGTTATGCCCACGAGGTAAGTCGTTCCAGATAACGAAATATAATTGGGTTTCCAGCTGAAAGTGTGGGTTGATTTGTCTGCGGGCCGAAAAGTTTGACACATTTCCAGGCGTGGGTCGCGAGTTAGCAATGCAATGATACAACGAGACATACTGATAGCAGGGGCGGAGTGGCTCAGAGGTTAGAACATCGGACTCTCAATCAAGAGGACCGGGCCCCGAAACCTCTTGTTGTTGTTTCGATGGTTTGGCAATTGTTTTTACTCCTCAGTTCACTCAACTCTCTCTGTATAAAATAGTACCTGTCTATATACAGTGATGAACACACTTGAACTAGTAGTGTTGTGTTGTCTTGTTTTGTGTAGAATTCTGGTCAACACTCGCAAAGAATCAAACGGTCAGTGCTGTGTGTCCATGGTGTGATTCCTGCTTAGTCGTCGTTGCTTGGAACTGGGTGGGTAATAAAAGCGTGGCTGAATGCTTCCCAGATAAGTCCAGTTGATGCTGGAATGAACAGGTTTGACGGAGATGGTGTATATAGTGTACTGACAAATCCTAAGGACTGGATACTGCGCTACATTAGATCATTTTAATTATGAAGACAGCTTGTGAGTTTGACAAGACTTATCACATGGGTTGCAATTGCCAACTTTCCCCAAAAATATAATTATTCCGGCGGCACATATTCTACAGCAAACACACGTTGAGACAGCCGGGCAAATGCGTAAGATAATGTTGCGTAGAAATGTTGTTCACTTCTTCATGGTTGGTTGCGCACAGCTAAAACGTTGCCTTCTTATGTACTGTCTACTGATTAAGAGGTTATATGGAAGTTATTTGGAAGTTTGTTTTGACTGCATGCTACGTACAAATGTAAGACTGGATATATGCATACATGGAACACAGCGTAGCGCTTTGGAGACATATGGATTAGTTTGCCATTTACTGACGTCAGACTGAATTTATAGACATGGACTAACTTAAGAAAGATTCGTGTCAAGATTCATACGATATTTAGTTAATTAAGGTTTACAAATATAAATGGATTTACGTAGTTCCTATTGAGGGCATTGTCGACATAAGCAAATCTTTGATGGGTGCACCCAACAACCACTTGTTACGCTGCAATAAACAGTGACCCGTGCATGGATGTCGCTGTAATGTCTCCTTGGTCATCAGGGGATGGGTTGTCTTACAAATTTCCATATCCTCTATATGATGCTCCGACTAGTAACAGTGATTGGCCTAATTACATTCTTAATGTTTTTGTCCGTGTGGCTGCGCTAAACACCCGATGCGACCATCTTTCTCTTTCAAAATAACTTAATCACAGAATCAAGAAACGATTTGTTTAAATGAACCCTTGAGTAGCAATAATTATTTCTGCGTGGCGAGTTGTAAAGATTAATGTTATAGAGGAGCTTATGTTTGTAATGTGATATTAATTAAATGATAGGTCTTAGCATCAACACACAGTCATTTCAAAACTGTATTAATGTAGTCAAAAGCCTAAATGAACCAAAATCTGCAACCTATATTTATCCTGCAAACTATGTTAACATTTTGACAATCTGTTGTTGCACGAAGCATATAAATTCAGTTCAAGCTTTATTATCATTCATATGGTAATGTTGCTTATATATATATAGAGTTAGCACATCACAAGGGTTACAATCGCAGTGTTACCACAGTGATATCGCGATAGTCATAACAAATATTGCAATAATTTTGTAGCAGTGACAGCAGTGATTGAAGAGAGACCTTTAATATATTGTTCACGTCGAGCTTGATGTGTTGGAGTTGATTTATTGACATACATGAATATTAATATATCTCAAGGGTCATTTGCAGCAACTTTAGGGTAGTAGCGCATGATCTCTGTTAGTCGCTAGACAGTTTCAGTGAGCAAGGTCGCAGGTTTCAATGCAATGTCTGTAGTCCTTGTGTGTTATTCTGTTATACATCAGCCATCGTCAATTTATCCTGCGTGTGCCGGTCCCCGTAGTGTGCGTGTGCTGGTCCCCATATCGTTCGTGTTCCGGTCCCCGTATTGTGCGTGTTCCGGTCCCCGTAGTGTGCGTGTTCCGGTCCCCGTAGTGTGCGTGTTCCAGTCCACCACACAGTCCTCTGTCTACCCTACTTCCAGCCACATCCTGGCTCCTTACACACTGCCTCCGCCACATTGTGGCTCCTGATACATTGCGTCCACTATAATATCATCTGTCTCTCCTACCTCCAACCACATCCTGACTCCTGATACGTTGCGTCCACCATACTATAATGTCCTCTGAGAAACAGCAAGACAGCTTCGAGACAGTGTCATAAAATAAATAAATGTACAGTCTGTTTCTCCAGCACACAGCTGTAAGATATAGTCACTACAACTCCAGTACACAATTAGAATACACAGTTACTGCTAGAATACATGGCCAGTGCACCCTCAGTACACATCTAGAATATATAGTCACTACACACTCTGTACACAGCTAAAATACAAAATATTCACAGTATCTCCAGTACATAGCTATAATGCATTGTCACTACAACTCCAGTACACGATTAGAATACACAGTTACTGCTCACCCAGGACACAGCTCGAATACATGGTCGCTGCACCCTCAGTACATAACTGGAATACATAGTCACTACACCCTCAGTAGATAGCTAGAATACAAAATCACACAATTTCGCACAACTTCACACAATTTTGCACAACACTACACAACTTCACACAACTTCGCACAACTTCACACAACTTCAGACAACTTCGCACAACTTCGCACAACTTCACACAACTTCATACAACTTCTGGCGAACAAACTAACAAAATGACACCATCTCAGCATACATTTATTTATTTTATGACAATGTCTCCATCCTGCTTTGATGTTTCTCACCATCTCAGCAGACATTTATTTATTTTATGACACTGTCTCCAGCCTGCCTTGCTTTTTCTCAGCATCTCAGCATATATTTCTGTACGTTATGACACTGTCTCTAGCCTGCCTTGCTCTGTCTCACCATCGCATACACTGTCACACGCAACTTGAAGAAGGTGTTGTATTCTTGCTAGTGACACCCCTCTACATATAGACACGCTCCATATAGTAGTTGTGAATCGAGTGTACCCATTACCGTCTGGTTACCACACCTCACCACCCCCACCATATAGTAATGAGACGAGTATAGCCATCTGACCTCCCCCACGCACGCACGGCTTTCACCTTCTGTCTATAGACCTGAACATAAATGACACCCCCCTAACAATATATAGTAGATCACTTACCTCCATAGAGACAGAGACCTGTGACAGCCAGCATGTCTAACACATACCTCCATAGAGACAGATACCTGTGGTCTGTGGCAGCCAGCGTATCTGACACATACTTCCATAAAGGCAGATACCTGTGGCAGCCAGCGTATCTGACGCATACCTCCATAGAGACAGAGACCCATGGCAGCTAGAATTTCTGATACATACCACGATCCATAGAGTAGTAGTGAGTCGAATATACCAATTACTTTCTGGTTTCCACACATCACCACCCCCACCATAGAGTAATGAAACGAGTATAGCCATCTGACCACCCCACGCACGCTTGGTGTTGTATTCTCGCTAGTGACACCCCACTACATATAGACACGCTCCATAGAGTAGTAGTGAGTCGAGTGTACCCATTACCTCCTGGTTACCACACCTCACCCCCCCACCATAGAGTAATGAGACGAGTATAGCCATCTGACCACCCCAACGCACGCACGGCCTTCACCTTCTGTCTATAGACCTGAACATATATGACACCACCCCACACTATATAGTCGTACACACACCTCCATAGAGACAGGGACATTGAGGTTAGGGTTAGTTATGGGTTAGGGTATGATGTCAATGTATAAGAGCGAGGGTTATGGTTTCGGTTTAAGGTTAGGGTTACGTAGGCGCTCAGTGGTTAGGGTTAGCTCCAATCGTCAGAGGGCGATGATACAGTCGCCAGGGGGGCGCAGGGGCGCGCGCGATTACAGGAAAAAGGCGTATTACGCGGAAAAAGGTGTATCCCCCTGCGCCCCCCTGGCGACTGTATCATCGCCCTCTAAATAAATAAATGTATGCTGAGATGGTGAGAAACATCAAAGCAGGATGGAGACATTGTCATAAAAAAATAAACGTATGCTGAGATGGTGTCATTTTATTAGTTTGTTCGCCAGAAGTTGTATGAAGTTGTGTGATGTTGTGCGAAGTTGTGCGAAGTTGTGTGAAGTTGTGTGAAGTTGTGCGAAGTTGTGTAATGTTGTGCAAAGTTGTGTGAAGTTTTGCGAAATTGTGTGATTTTGTATTCTAGCTATGTACTGAGGGTGTAGTGACTATGTATTCCAGTTATGTACTGAAGGTGCAGCGACCATGTGTTCGAGCTGTGTCCTGGGTGAGCAGTAACTGTGTATTCTAATCGTGTACTGGAGTTGTAGTGACAATGCATTATAGCTACGTACTGGAAATTCTGTGAATATTTTTTTGTATTTTAGCTGTGTACAGAGTGTGTAGTGACTATATATTCTAGATGTGTACTGAGGGTGCACTGACCATGTATTCTAGCAATAACTGTGTATTATATTTGTGTACTGGAGTTGTAGTGACTATATCTTACAGCTGTGTGCTGGAGATACAGCAGCGACCATGTATTCGAGATGTGTCCTGGGTGAGCAGTAACTGTGTATTATAATCGTGTCCTGGAGTTGTAGTGATAATGCATTATAGCTATGTACTGGAGATACTGTGAATATTTTGTATTTTAGCTGTGTACAGAGTGTATATTGACTAAATATTATAGATGTGTACTGAGGGTGCACTGGCCATGTGTTCTAGCAGTAACTGTGTATTCTAATTGTGTACTGGAGTTCTAGAGACTTTATCTTACAGCAGTGTGCTGGAGATACAGACTGTACATTTATTTATTTTATGACACTGTCTCGAAGCTGTCTTGCTGTTTCTCATCGTCTCAGTATACTTTTATGTACAGGAGCCAGGATGTGGCTGGAGGTAGGAGAGACAGAGGACAGTATTGTATGGTGGACGCAACGTATCAGGAGTCAGGATGTGGTTGGAGGTAGGAGAGACAGATGATATTATGGTGGACGCAATGTATCAGGAGCCACAATGTGGCGGAGGCAGTGTTTAAGGAGCCAGGATGTGGCTGGAGGTAGGGTAGACAGAGGACTGTGTGGTGGAGGCAGTGCGTAAGGAGCCAGTATGTGGTTGGATGAAGGAGAGATAGAGGACTGTATGGCGGGGGCAATGTATCTGGAGCCGTGATGTGGCTGTAGGTAGGAGAGACAGAGGACAGTATGGTGGACGCAATGTATCAGGAGCCAGGATGTGGTTGGAGGTAGGAGAGACAGATGACTGTATGGCGGAGGCAATGTGTAAAGAGCCAGGATTTGGCTGGAGGTAGGAGAGACGGAGGACTGTATGGCAGAGGCAATGTATCAGGCGCCAGGATGTGGTTGGAGGTAGGAGAGACAGAGGACTGTATGGCGGAGGCAGTGTGTAAGTAGCCAGGATGTGGCTTGAGGTTGGAGAGACGGAGGACTGTTGTGTTTTATTATTATTATACATTGTTTTTGTTTAACCCTATAATGAACAAACACAATAAGGCGTACGCACAATTTTTATTGCTTAATAAACAAGGTACAGAATAGCAACATGTGTACTATTATTATAGTTAAGTATACATTTACTAGATATTTAAATGATCCTGTTTAACCTGTACACCTGCTGGTGAATAAGTTGATTTTTAAGGTCATGCTACTAGGAATTTGGATCCAGGTTATAGCATTTTTATAGCAGGAAACAGTTAATTTACACAATACTAACTCGGCACTGATATTAATTAAATCTAATAATTATTATACTTGTGGGTTTTCCTCCTTTAAATACTTGGAGTCTGTCAAAAACTCTTAGTAAATTGAATAATTACTTATCACTGATTAAAATATGGTTAATACATGAAAATGCATATTGATGAGTTGACCGACTTCAGAAGTATTTGTCTTCCATGGCCCTCAAAGAAGGGATGAGGAGCATCGACGAATCTTATTACTATTTTGAAATACCAAAACTTAATATTATAACTGCGTATTTGAATGTATGTTTATTGAAGTTAAGACTTGATGTAAGAAATGTAAAAAAGAAATTAATAAGTGGTGTTATTTATCGGTCACTAAACATAAATATTACTGATTTCACTAATCAAAACATTAACATTTTGCAAGTACAAGCAAGTTGTAAACAGTGCTTAATGGTGACTCCAACATCATTTTGCTTAACTATGATAGCCTACATAAATACAATGTCACAATCACTCCAACCACTTTCACAGCAATAGACAATATATTTGGTGACTATTACCAAATGCACAGAATAATTTATTCAGACATTTCGGATCATTTCCCCACCACTTTCAAGAAGTGATGAGTTCTTAGTTGAAGATATATTTACACACACAAACAAATATTGCTGATAAGTTGAATGAGTATTTTACGAATTTAAGCATTGCAAAAAGAAAACAATTGTATACAATATTCCTGATGACTATCTGTATGGAGTTTATAAAATTCCATGTTTCTGACACTAGCAACTATAGATGAAATACAGAAACTTATTTAGCGTAAAAAAAAAAATTTGGGGATGGGGTGGCATAAAACCGAACATCATTAAACACGTTTATCCCAGTTTGCTTGAACCACCATATTGTTACCTTACTGTTTGACAATATATATATTCCAGATTAGCTAAAATTGTCAATATAGTTCCCATTTTTAAGAATGGTGATGTTTCATTAATAAAAAGTTATTGACCTTTTTTTCATGTTGTGCACTAAGATTTTTCTAAAGACTAATATGTGTTGCGGCGTAGGAAAACCAGTCATTGTCAAACCAATTTTAAGTGTTTTTTATTTAATGCATGGAAAGTAACACCCTTTCTCATTCCAAAACAGTTTAGTGTATTCAAATGCTCCTAAAAGAATCAAAGTTACAAGACTTTAAAGAGGGCACCCGTCAAAAACTATTTATGGAGAACAAATTACTTGTAAAGTTGAGTCGAAAATCAGCATAATTAATGTCAAAACAAAACGCTGCCACAGTATAAATACTTATCCATTGTTATTAGTATAACCATGTCCAATCCAGTGAAGCAAATGTATATAGGTCTGTTAGCTTTGGTACACTAAAACAATTATTACATTCTGATGGTTACATTTACAATAAAAACAAATTACTTGTAAAGTTGACAGTTTAGAATCATGATACTTCACGTGAAAACAAAACTTCACCACAGTTTAATAAATTATCTATTGTTATTACTATATCCAATCCAGTGAAGTGAATGTAGTTATTTTTTTTATAGTAAAAACAAAACATTTATATTAATAACCAACACCCAAGAGGTAGCAATCTCTTCTTGTGATTAACTATGAAAAGTACCGTTGTTGTGTGGCTCTTTGCTTTCAAGTGACAGGTGACAGGTCTCAGACACACTGTCACACTGTCGTCCACGTTCGCCTAAAATAAGTCAGAGTCATCGTCATTACTGCCGATTGGGTATGTCCCAAAGTAATCACTCGCAAATTCATCGAGCCAGAGTCTCCGCTAGCGATATTCTGCATGTTCATCAACGTCAAAGCGTAGAGACAACGAGCATCTTCGTTCGATCCAACCACGGGCCCAACCATGGACGCAGCCATCTTGGATTTTTCGAAAATCGTAAACACGAAACGGAATTCGTCCTATAGTCTTATATTTCCAATTAAATCCGCTTCGACAACTGGTTGTGCAGTCGAGTAATATATACATATATAAACCACAGCAGCATCAAACTAAACTAGTCACTAATCGATCTAGACAAACACTCCAATCCAACTTTCTTGCGCACTGCCACTGACATTACAGTTATGAACCGCGTGATTTATAAATAGTTTTCGAATGGTATGCTATATAAAATTATAGCCGTGACAATTACTGACCAAGGTTGTAAGCGTTCGCATAATAGTGCGCATTTCATTTTAAAATACAGCAATTTAGAATGAACTCTACAAAAACACAAAAAAGTACACCATTTAGAGCACTAGCTTATACGTAAATATGCTAACTAAAACATAGTAGTAAAATATCAAATAGATCCAGGACCCAGGGCCTAGGCAATGTCAGTTACAGTGGCGCGTATTCACGATTATAATGCGTTTACGTGAAATTTCGCCTAGTGATTTCCTACTGGTTTTTCTACACATATATAATAGATTAACTAAATATATTAAAAACATAACATACTGTCTAATTTCCAATTTGAATTTTAAACTGGTATTCTACTGACTTGAATATATAAATATTAATCGATAATATTATCATCTTACCTGTTGAAGTTGCATCAGGTCAAACTCTCTTTTCCTATGCAGCATTTTCTGAGCCATGGTCCGTAGGCACTCGAGTCCCAATACAGGGGTATTTAAAGGCCCCGACTAATCGCACTCACAACCCCGCACGCCGATATATTAGCCACTCACAAAGCACATGTCGATAGATTATCCAATCGCAACATGTTGGTGATGTGAAGGACGGGTGAAAACATTTCTAACCGCCTGTGTAACGTTTTCTAACTGCCTGTTCGAAGTTGCTCATAGGCGTTTTCTCAAATGAAAATACCCCTGCATCATCAGGTTTTCGACAACAACAGATTCGCCCTTAAGACCCTTGCACTTATTTTATGATTTCAATGGTCACAGGAATGTTACGTTATGTCACCGTCCGGCGGTTCACAACAGCTGGCTCGCGCTGAGTTGCGTCGTGTTGTGAGTTAATTGACAGCAGGAATGCTTACCGTAAAACGGTCCGCCGTCCCAATTAAAATTTTAAATTAGATTAAAATTAAAATTAAATGCCACGTCAGCGATATGTGGTTTTTTTCCAACTAACCGTCACGTTAGCGATAGGTGGGTTTTCCCCAATTAACCGCTACGTCAGCGATATGTGGGTTTTTCCCAGTGTCTATTTTTAGCTACCATCTATTTTTAGCTGCCACAAAAATTGCCGCCACAATTGCTTATTGAAAACGACACTATAACTACTCACGGCTGGTCGACTTTCATCAACAAGGTATTGTAACGAGCCTCCGCCAACGATAAGCCTGTGCGTTCGGCGAATTATAGCTCTCTCCTCTATACGGGACGTCCCCTTGGTCGGGGGATGGGAAGGGGTCAGGGCAAACAT
This sequence comes from Lamellibrachia satsuma, assembly GCA_033239005.1. Classification (NCBI taxonomy): domain Eukaryota; kingdom Metazoa; phylum Annelida; class Polychaeta; order Sabellida; family Siboglinidae; genus Lamellibrachia; species Lamellibrachia satsuma. Next base: position 61,013 of record BSQZ01000101.1, read on the forward strand.
GCAACACCTGTATTAAGTTTGAGTCACTTCCTTTTGCACGTTCGGTGGCGATTTACAAAGTGGTGCAAACAACACCAAGTTATTATTAACACAACACATTATTCAGTTTAAGTAATCGATGTTTTGACACTAAACAGCATTGATAAAAGATACATAGCTAAACTCGAACGTGTTCAAAATTGCGCGTGATTTACAAATGGCTACTCGTTTCTAAGTATTATTACTCCTACATATAAAGTTACACTGTCTTTCGTTTACCTATCGATTCAAAGTTATGCTGTCTGAATTTGCATATAGGGCTATATATATATATATATATATATATATATATATATATATATATATATATATATATATACAACAACCTGTCAGCAACCATATATGGCTAGTGTCCTGCGTTTTTCAAATGGTGTATTATAAGCAAACGACAAATAAACATGACTGCAGCTGAATTACCTTGATTACGTATTGACATTACCAAGTGGTCACGCACACACGACGGACATGGTCAGTTCAGTGACCGCCTCGAGAATTATGTCCGTCTGACCCGTATTGTCACGGCTCAATGTAAGGTATGGCTTTAAAAAAAATTAAAACTAGATATCGGCAACACCAGTGGTGTGTCTAGGTAAATAAAAAAATAGCAATATGTACGTCCACGTCTCTCTCTGTCTCTCTCTGTCTGTCTGTCTGTCTGTCTCTCTCTCTCTCTCTCTCTCTCTCTCTCTCTCTCTCTCTCTCTCTCTCTCTCTCTCACTCACTCAAGGGAACTCTCTGTGAAAAAGACATTTCAAAGTAAACACATATGCACTATAATATTAAGCAATGTTGTATTACAGCGGACTACGCTTAACAGAATCACCGATAATTGAATCAGCCATTTAATGCAATCAAATATATCGTCACTTCCTTTTGCACGTTCGGTGGCGATTTACAAAGTGGTGCAAACAACACCAAGTTATTATTAACACAACACATTATTCAGTTTAAATAATCGATGTTTTGACACTAAACAGCATTGATAAAAGATACATAGCTAAACTCGAACGTGTTCAAAATTGCGCGTGATTTACAAATGGCTACTCGTTTCTAAGTATTATTACTCCTACATATAAAGTTACACTGTCTTTCGTTTACCTATCGATTCAAAGTTATGCTGTCTGAATTTGCATATAGGGCTATATATATATATATATATATATATATATATATATATATATATATATATATATATATATATATATATATATATATATACAACAACCTGTCAGCAACCATATATGGCTAGTGTCCTGCGTTTTTCAAATGGTGTATTATAAGCAAACGACAAATAAACATGACTGCAGCTGAATTACCTTGATTACGTATTGACATTACCAAGTGGTCACGCACACACGACGGACATGGTCAGTTCAGTGACCGCCTCGAGAATTATGTCCGTCTGACCCGTATTGTCACGGCTCAATGTAAGGTATGGCTTTAAAAAAAATTAAAACTAGATATCGGCAACACCAGTGGTGTGTCTAGGTAAATAAAAAAATAGCAATATGTACGTCCACGTCTCTCTCTGTCTCTCTCTGTCTGTCTGTCTGTCTCTCTCTCTCTCTCTCTCTCTCTCTCTCTCTCTCTCTCACTCACTATTTCTCTCTCTCTCTCTCTTTATCTCCCTCTATCTCTCTCTCTCTCTCTCTCTCTCTCTCTCTCTCTCTCTCTCTCTCTCTCTCTCTCTCTCTCTCTCTCTCTCTCTCTCTCTCTCTCTCTCTCTCTCTCTCTCTCTCTCTCTCTCTCTCTCTCTCTCTCTCTCTCTCTCTCTCTCTCTCTCTCTCTCTCTCTCTCTCTCTCTCTCTCTCTCTCTCTCTCTCTCTCTCTCTCTCTCTCTCTCTCTCTCTCTCACTTTAGCCCTTCTGTAAGTAGAACGACACACTTGTTTGATGAAAATAGGCCAAACGTGTGTTTTGAAAACGTGGACGGGGGAGTCTTTAAAATGATAGATAATATAATGAAAACTAATTGACGTACAGCCACAAAACAACTGAGACCATGATGTATCTTAATAATAGACCTTTCCAATGATGTATAACATGTTGCAATAACTTAACTTTCTAAAAATGGTCTAGCATAGCTACCCAAGCAGCGGATCCAGGGGCATCTTAGGGTTCTCAAGGCCATGGTCTTAGATCCCCCCCGCGTCCGTGGCAAATATTACGGTAAATGATAACGTATATGGGCCTACTTCGGAACTAATGTCAATGTAAAGACTGGAGTATTAGGAACCAGCTAATATTGACATTTCTGTAAGTAGAACGACACATGTGTCGTCCCTTGTTTAAGACTCTGTCTGTCTTCCTAACTATTGAGTCCCCCACAAACACCCTCGCTTTCTTTCTCATCCCCTCTATCACTGCCTCGGAATAGCTCTTCCGATGGATCCCCTCCATCACATTCTGTCCTGCAACCTTGTCACTTGGTGGCATACTGTTATAAGGCTCTCTCTCTCTCACTCATCAACCTGAAACCTTTCCCTCCCGTCTCCTGGGTAACTTGCGCTACCGAAGCCTTCCCTCCTGACACATTCCCTCCCGTCTCCCTCACTCCCATCTCCTTAACTCTCGTCTCCTTCCCCCGACTCCTTCGCTACTGTCTCCCCCACTCCCATTTCCTTCGATCCATTTGCCTTCCCTCCCATTTCTTTCCTTCTCGTCTCATTTCGTCCTCTCTCCGTACGTCCGGGCTCCTTACGTCCTGTCATCTTATCTCCTATCAACCTCCTCCCAGGCTTAGGTGAGCTCTCCCTAGCATCTCTCTCGTCGTCTTCCCGCACTTTATCATCTACTGTCCCCTCATCAGAACCACTGACACAACCCACCTGCTCCCTTCCCACCATTGCCACAACGAGCAGCCTCATCTGTTCTAAGTCCACCTCAAGTTCCTTCATCTTCGTACATCCTCTACACTCAAAACTAAAACTATCCGCCTGAACCTCAGCCCAGAACTTTTCACACCCGGACTTGACGAAGTCCACATAGGTGCTACAACTGCTGCATATTAAATGCCTGGTGGCCTTTACCTGCCGTTCAAAAGGACACTTTAGGCTAATATACTTGCTAACTATATATTTTCTACTAAGCTCGCACGAGCAAAAAAGCCTGCCACCTAGCGAATACGGAGAACACTGTGTAAACAAAACAACGAAGTCAGTGTAAACCAACTTACGCTAAAATCCGGCTGTTAATTCCTTTTTAGCGAAATCGTTTACTACAACTATGTCAGATATTACCTTATGTATGTAAGTTATGTAAATGTATCACTTTATCTAATATACCCCCCGGTTCGTAAGTAGAACGACATGCAACTACGACTGACTGCCAACAAGCGTAGATCCGACCGTGGCCACTATTGGACGTCGAAGAGGAAGTTCAGCGAAACATTACACATATTTTCGGTAACCCCAGTCAACGGGGATCTCCCGCAAAGTAGGTAGAGCTATGATTGGCGTAGAGAATGCGCTTATTATACGGACTATTTTGACTTATCATAATTATCGGTCACTCGTTTGTGCATGTTACTATTGCTGCAGTACAAGCCTGTTTTATCTAGAGATCAGTAGTCAACGCTTAAGCGGCATCATAATATACAGATCTGATAAGGACCAACTAGCTCGCTACGCTCTGTTGACCCGTTCGTCTGGACGGTCGTATCGTGACCAGGTTGTATTTTTTTCTCCATAGACAGCCCTACCTAGCATAGCACAATAGATCAGTAGTCAACGCTTTAGCGGCATCATAATATACAGATCTGATAAGGACCAACTAGCTCGCTACGCTCTGTTGACCCGCTCGTCTGGACGGTCGTATCGTGACCAGGTTGTATTTTATTCTCCCTAGACAGCCCTACCTAGCATAGCATAATAAATAGTCAGGAAGTTTGAAATATGCACGCACGCACGCATGCTACGCCTTAGTAAAGGCGGTGATGACGTATCCTACTCTTCTTCTTCTTCTTCATCAATGCATAATCCCACTCTCTAGTATTGTCGCACTGTGGTGACTATAAACAACGTGAACGTGTTGGCTATACACATGGTGAATGTGCTAAAACCCTTGCTAAAATGTGGCTAAATCAGGTTAAAAATAAAAAATGTAAGCGTCCAGAGTGGCCAACCCTCTCTTGAAGATGTTTAGAGTTGAGGATGTGACTATGCACTCAGTTAGCTGGTTCCATAGTCGGACACCTGGGAAGAAAGAGTGCCTATACACATATGTCCTGTGCATTTCTCAGCGTGTCCACATATTGGGGCATTCGTTGACCTGATCACTGTAGCGTGCGCTCTATGGCGACTCCAGGAGATCGATGACACAGATTCGACCCAAGTCATACTGAGTGCACTCAACAACAGAGCACGATTTACAATCTTCACCGCTGTATCACGTTGCTGATTGTAATCACGAAACAGGTACAACGAAATAGTTCTTACGTTAAACTACTCTAAATTGCTTCGTTTGATTCTATAAAGGCAAATCGCTCGGGTCGACGTCTCAATTGCCGCGGATACTGCCCACAATGCAATTTTTACAATTCCACTTTTGATAGAAATGGTGCAGTGTTCACTGCCGCAGGCAATGATTTCAATGCCACATGATGTGACTCGACGATTGTGACACACGTTGTCATGTGTATGAGTACCTTTAAACTCGCTCACACGTCGACGGCAGAACTGGTCGAGCAGTGAGTGGATCTATTGGGTGCCACAAACTTACATAATTGTTGTCCTCATCTGTACGAGTATCTGAAGCCATGTTTAAAGGAATATTTTATCTGGCGTTGTTGGCAGTCGCGTTGGTGCTGTATTCGGACCTGGTCAACTCGCAATGTACAACGAAGTACTGCGAAGACCACGACGAGGCGGACCTGTTGGCCGTGTGTTTGCGCAATCAAGAAGTTGTCGAACAACTTATGAAAGACCTAAGCGAACAAAATTCAAAGAAAAAATATCACGATGAAGTAGTCGACAAACTGAAGCAACAGGTAGAACGTAACCAGAAAGTAATCGACCGGCTGCAGCGAGAGGTAAACTCAACGGAAGAACGCAATCATGAAGGAGACAGACGGTTGAAAGATCAGGTCACTGATCTCATGGAAAAAGTGGCGAGACTTGAGAAAAGTAAGTATTCAGTATCATAAATGTATTCGATTATTCCGTGCTATAGACTACTAGGAATGACCGAACTGTTCCGCCTGTCCTGTTACATTCGAATGACAGAGAGAGACGCTCGCGGATTAAATGGGGGTACAGGCAGTGCTAAATGGGGAACGTGCAAGGCCAAATGGAGAACATGCAGGGCTAAATTGGGTATATGCAGGGCTAAATGGGGTACATGCAGGGTTAAATGGGATAGAGGCAGTGCTAAATGCGGTAAATCCATGGCTCAATTGGATATATGCACGGCTAGATGAATTACGTGCAGGGCCAAATGGGACAGAGGCATGACTAAATGGGTTACATGCAGGGCTAGATAGGGTACTTGCAGGGCCAATTGGGATAGATACATGGTTAAATGTGGTAGATGCAGGGCTATATGGGGTATATGCAGGGTTAAATATGTTACATGCAGGGCTAAATGGTGTGCATACAGGGATAACTGGGTTACATTCAGGGTTAAATGGGGTACATACAGGGTTAAATATAGTACAGGCTGGGCTATATGAGGTACATGCATGGCTAAATGGGGAAGCTGCAGGGCTAAATGGTGTACAGGCAATGCTAATTGGGATAGATGCAGTGTTGAGTGGGGTTCATTGCAGGGCTAAATGGGATAGGGCAGAGCTAAATGGGGAACAGGTAGGCCTATGTGAGGCACATGTAGGGCTAAATGGGTTTTATGCAGGGCTAAGTTGGGCACATTCCGGGCTACATGGGTTACATGCATGGCTGAATGGCGCACCCAACGGGGCGCAGGCAGGTCTCAATGGGGTACGATGACGTTAAATCCTAACTAACATGTTTTGGGGAAACATAAACAAATTACGCTTGCTACCCATAGACAGCTTTTTATATGTTTCAATTCCACCAGTCTAACTCTGTAAACGGAGTTTACCTGAAGTTCACATACACTATTATTACAATCAGTGAATAAACAGACTGATGATCCGATGACGTTCATTAGCTAGAAGAAATGTGCGTATTTCAAGACAGATTACATTTTGTAATACACCATTCAAATAAAACAATGTCCTAAATTTTATTATTTTTATTTTGTAGTTTGTAAATGCGTGAGTACACCTACTATAATACAGTTGTTGAACTCACGCATTTACAAATGTGCAATTGTATTTATGGTCGAACTAGTACCTTTCAACTTGAAACAAAACATGCGTTTACTTCACCGTCCGCGACCAGTTTGATCGAGTGAAGCGCTAGCTCACAGAAGGGCGGCAAGTTAGCGAACTACGGCAGACGGTAATTTTTGGTTTATCTGACCGTCTACTGCACCGTCTAGAGAGGGTTCAATGCTCAGCCGCTCGTGTTGTGATGTAACTTCGACTAGGTGATCGGTGATCTATCACTGCTGTCCTGCAACCCCTACACTGGCGCCCAGTGAGAAAGCGTTTCGAGTACAAATTACTTATGGGTGTACACACGGCACTGTATGCAGGCACGCCAGTGTATCTTGCGACACTGATACATCTTCACTCGCCACGCAGGACCCTACGCTCTGGCGGTGGTTTATTTCTTGATGTTCCACGCGTAAACCTAGAACGTTATAGTCGTCGGGCGTTTACTTGTGATGGGCCGACATTGTGGATCTCTCTGCCACTGGAACTACGCGCGATCCAGAACACCAGGCAGCTTGGAAAACTATTGAAGATATTTCTGTTCTTAAACTAATTTAATCATACCTCATTTAACCTTGGTATTATTCATGCATACAGTTTTATTAATGTATAGTTTTATTTATCTTAGGTTTATTTATCTTGTTAATATCTTATTACATGATTGACTATAATCTAGGCTTTTATTATTTATTATGCAATATGATCAGCTGTTTAGAGCACTTTTGCAAATCATTTGCTTTATCATTGCACTTACCTGTAATTTTACTACACATATGTTTATATATATATATATATATATATATATATATATATATATATATATATATATATATATATATATATATATATATATATATATATATATATATATATATATATATATATATATATATATATAATATATCACAAAGAAAATTTGCTACAGCAAGCATTTTGTTTAGAAGAGAAAATCCCACGTTCTGCAAGCTAATATTTCATGGACAGCAGAATATAATTGTATAATCAAATTAAAAGGGACAACAATGTGACAACTAACACCGTTTCATATGATATTAAAACTGTGTTTATTTCTCAGTTCCTGATCAGTTACATTTGATCTAGTGAAACGTATGTTCGATGGGGTAGGCAGGCTATGTTGATATTGACCACGCAAATGAAAAGAAATGTATGTTAATGTTAATGTGTGCTAGATAATGTAGAGGAGATCGGGGCTAGTTGCAACACGGGTAAGTTGTAACACACGTACTATAGACAAAATTACTCATAAAAACTATTTTACAACGTTGCAGTATGTTCATCAATAGTCTTAAGCATGTCACGTGTGATATTATCGTTAAGGGTTTATGTGCACGCAATTTATAATATACTGTTCTTAATGTGGTAGTTCTAGTCACGAATACATGTTCTAGTTTTTACATTGTCGATAAGCGACGAACTATTTAATCGGAGACTGGATTAAATTGGGTAGAAACAGGACTAAATGGGGTTGATACAGGGCTAAATGGGGTTGATGAAGGGCTAAATAATTACGCTGAGCTAAATGGGTGATGGTGATGTTTTTGGGAAACATCTAAAAAGGACGCCCGCTACCCATAACAAGATTTTCTATCCGTTTCAATTCCACCATACTGTCTCTGTAAACGGAGTTCACGTGTACTATTATCGCAAAACTGTGAATAAACAGGCTGCTGATCCGAATGACGTTTATTATGCTAGTTGAAGGATGCGTATGTCAAGGCTTTCACAAGGTGTGAGACAAAGTTGATATATATTTTAATGCTTCTTTCAAATGTTGTAGTTTGTACATACTTGAGTACTATTTCTACATTATGTGCAGTTGCATTTATGTGTTATTTTTTATTACGAAGCGCATTGTCCTCTCTAGTACAGGAATATGTGCGGTAAAACAGCGAAATTATTATTATTCCTGTTAATATTGAAGTGCAAGTCATTCATCAGTAGGAACAATGCATATGATATTGGCAAGAGTTGTCTTGATTTGAGCATACGAAATATTGTATTGTGTTAATGTGACTTAATTTGAGTCTAACTTGTGTTAATGTGACTTGATTCCGTGTCTCCGTGTTTATCTAGTGATACAGTGGAGTCCGTTTAGTATACTCACTTCCGGGCAGAACAATTCGATTCTACTAAGCGGCTGAATCATTTAAGCGGCGCATTTTAATGCAGCTTCAATAGGGAGTGATTCTGTCCGCGCCGATATATTTGATTGCATTAAATGGCTGATTCAATTATCGGTGATTCTGTTAAGCGTAGTCCGCTGTAATACAACATTGCTTAATATTATAGTGCATATGTGTTTACTTTGAAATGTCTTTTTCACAGAGAGTTCCCTTGGTACCTCCAGACCTGATGCCGCTAGAAGCTGCAAACAGATCTTGGATGATGCATCAGATGCGGCTAAGTGAGTATTTCATTAATAATCACCGTCTGTGTTGTTGTTGTTGTTGTTGTTGTTGTTGTTGTTGTTGTTGTTGTTGTTGTTGTTGATGTTGATGTTGTTGGTGATGGTGTCGTTGTGCGTAAATTTATTGGATCTGGGTGAAATGTTGTATCGTAAGCGATACATTTGAGCGCAAACTGTCTCCAGTAACGCATATTAAATATAGTATGCGGTTTGATTAAATGAGAATACAGAACTGTCGTCATAGTTTTAATATTATATAATACAGGTGTGATACTAATTTATCATTGGTTTTAATGTTTCCTATTACAGCGGCGTTTACTGGATATGCACCTCGTCCAACTGCGCGGAAGCCAGGGAGGTGTTCTGTGACATGCGCAGTGGCGGCTGGACGCTGATTGGTCAGGTCGGTGGCGTGAATGACAACATCTACGACAAATGGCTGGTAACAAACCATAACACGGGGAAACTACGAACGCCCGTAATCGAAAACCGAACATACGGATGTATTGATGCAGTTGACTTGGCCGTCAATTATGCACACGAGGTAAGTATTTTCATGTATTCATGTAATTAATCAAAATAATAAAATATTTTATTGGATTTAGCATCAGATCCAATTTTAAATTGTTCGTGGCGCTTTACAAAGCAAATATTTATAAAATTGCTAAATAAACGTGCAATTCTTTACACATACATTATACAAGGTAATTAAAATAAGAGTACAAAATATATCTAGTTTAATAAAATATAATATAATAATCATATATATATATATATATATATATATATATATATATATGATTATTATATTATATCCATATATATATATATTATTTCAGTTATATATATATATATATATATATATATATATATATATATAAATTACATAAATTAATAAAATACAGATAAGTACAATAATTAAATATACTAAAACTAGTTATCATAATTAGAGTTCAATAGTATTAATATTCTGTAGAAATAAGACAATGTAAATATATATAACTGAAATAATGTACATGGAGTTCTAATTAATAAATAAATATATAAATAGGTTAATACATAATAAGATAAATACATTAGTGTAGGAACTACCATATTGGACTAGAATTAAAGTCGATGAGTCTTTAGGCTGCCTTGAAATTAGAGAGAGTGTCCGACATTTTAATGTCATTAGGCAGAGTATTCAACAATGTCGCCACTTCGACGGCAAATGAGCTGTCCCCAGGTTTTACACGAGTCCGCCGAACAGTTAATATGTTATTGCTGGCAGATCGCAGGGCTCGGACAGGTATTTTGGCTTATCGCCGTGCACAGCTTTATATGTAAACACTAACAGCTTAAAAGCGATCCTGCTTGCTACAGCCAGTCAGTGTAGAATACCCAACAGAGGCATGGCGCTATGACGCCGTAGGATCAATCTAGCGGCCGAATTGTACATTCTCTGAAGTCGAGCGATGTTATTAACAGTAGTGCCGTGTAGAAGCGAATTGCAATAGTCAAGGAGCGATGTCATAATGGCATTGGCGAGACGCTCCTTTGTCGTTGGTGGAAGATAACGGCTCATCTGCTTAATATGGCTGATGTGGAATGCGCACACACTTGCTTGACTTGCTTGACACTTGTTCCTTAAAATCGAGGTGTCTATCTATGATGACACAAAGGTTACGAACATATCGTGAACTGTAATTGTAGCATCACCTACCTGTATTACACTGTGGACAACGAGCGCAGCCGCCATCTTGGGTACCACGTGGAGATAGTCCGTTTTATTGTCATTCATGCACAGGAAATTTGATGTGATCCACTGTTTGACGACATCAAGGCAGTCCTCCATACGTCGCAGAGTAGCACCGCGTAATGATGAAAGCAAAGTCCATGCGCTCTGATTACCACCCAATGCTGTCGCAGAGTAGCACCCAATGCTGTCGCAGTGAGATGAAAGTTACAATGCAATTGCATATAATCCGTGTAATGATGAAAGCAAAGTCCATGCGCTCTGATTATATCGCCGATGGGTTGGACGTACAGCGAGAATAGCAATGGTCCATGCACCGAACCCTGCGGGACACCCGATGTCAAACATGTTGTGCTCGATGATGCACCACGAATGACCACTGGGTCCGGCCCTGCAGGTAGGATTACAACCGAGTGCTTTGCCAACAATGCCGTAATGCAAGCGTAGCCGCTGAATCATTATCTCTTCTTCTTCTTCTTCTGGATACGAGTCAACCCTCTTTTCAAGGTTTATAGACTCGGCGTGTGTCTACACGTGCTAATGTGATGTAAGATAAAGTAATAAAATATATGGAATAAAGAGAAAAGATGATAGTGTGCGTGTAGAACTGCAATTTGAAGAGAGGAAAAGTTGATAGCGTGACAAATGCAATATAAATTAATGTTGCAAGCTGGAGATCTTCTGTCTGAAAATCTCCAAACTTGGTGATGTAGTTGCGTTGGCTGGCAGGTTATTCCAATTGGATATTATACGGGGTAGAAAGCTATACTGGACGAATTGCTTAGTAATTACGGGGAGTTGAAAAGCTTCAGAATGCGTGTGTCGTGAGGGTCTCACCAGGGGTATAAGTAGGGAGATGATGTCCAGGGCGACTATGTCATGCAATGTCTTATAAAACATGACAGGCAGATGCCGGTTTCCTTTGTTGGAGGCTGCGCCAGTGCAAGTGTTTGATCATAGTGGTGACACTTGCTTCACGTTGTAGTTGTTACAAACATACCGTGCTACCCGTCTTAGGACCATCTCTATTTTGTTTTTGTACGTTTGTGTGCAGGGGTCCCATATGACAGCGGCATATTCTAACAGGGGTCTAACTAAAGTGAAATAAGCACTGGTTTTAATTTTTTCCTGACCAATTTTTAGATTTCTTCTTAGGAAACCTAAGGATGCATTTGCTTTTTTGTGACATCATTTATGTGGTCATTCCAGGACAGTGTTTTATTTATGACCATACCAAAATATTTCGCGTTGTCCTCCTTTACGAGTATGTGGCCATGAATTTCTCAACCCAAGTGTTTACAGGGCTCAAGTTTCTGGATTAGTCTGTGTTGAGGTACTTTATCAAACGCTTTGGCGAAATCCATAATGATTACATCAGTTTGCCTTCCGCCGCTTATATTGGCCAGGATATCTTGTGTGAAGGCTAGCAACTGTGTATCGGTTGATCGCTTTTTTCGAAATCCATACTGCTTGTCGAAGAGGATATTATTGGCTTCTAGGTGGTTTAGTCGGTGTTTGGAGAATATGTGTTACATTAGTTTGCTGCACAGGCACGTGAGTGACACTGGGCGGTAATTTGGTGGGCAATATCGTTCTCCTTTCTTAAAGATTGGTGCTATATTTGCTTGTTTCCAGTCGTCTGGTACCTCAACATTTTCAAGGGATTTAGAAAATATTAACTGTAGAGTAGGAACAACTGCTCTGGCTGTTTCTTTGAGGACTCTGGGGTGAAGCCTGTCTGGTCACATGGCTTTTTTATGGTATATATTTTCCAGGAGTTTAGAATGCCTTCTGTGGTGATATTCAATTTGGAAATCGGGGGATACTGTCGTATTGGATCAGCTTCCTGTGGGGGTGGATTTAAGGGGCTGTCTTTGGTGAACACAGAGCTGAACTGAGCGATTAGGATCGTGGCTTTGTCCAGGGGGGTGTCCTTCAAGATTCCATTTTGTTTAAGAGGTACGATGCCTAATGAATCTGTTCGTCTGTGTTTGATGAACGACCAAAATTTCTTGTTGCTATTTCTGTTGTGGTCGTCCTTTTGTGGTGTGATTACTGATTCAACATATATCCAATAGGCTGTTCTGGATTTTTCCTAATAGTGCTTTCCAAGACCTGTAATTTAGTTGTCCGAAGTCTAGATTTCTTTGATCCCTTCTTTGTTTTCTAAAAAAGTGGATCCCTGGCTTTTATTAGTTTCTTCAATTTACTATTTATCCGCGGGGGTTTATGCCGGTTTGATGCATTCCTGTGGGGGATATGTGACGCTACTGCTTCATTCAGGGCTGCTTTAAGTTTTTTCTTGTCGTTGATTGTATCAAAGACCGCGCTAAAGTCAATGAGAACAAGCGCCGTGCCTTATATATTATTCATTGCGGCTTTCAAGGCATTTCTTACACATAACAATGCGGTTTATGTTTAATGTTTTTTATTAAGCTGATTGGAAATATGAGGGATGATCCTTCGTGCGATAACTCTCTCGATGACCTTGGAAAGCTGGTTTAGGTTACTAACTGGACGGTAGTTGTTGAGTATGTCCTCGAATTATTGTTTGTTTAGCAATGACCTGACAATTGCCTGCTTAAGCACCACAGGCATAACTGCATTATCGAGTGAGGCGTTTTTTATATAGGTGATAATAAGCACGACACTTTCCATGTTGTCATTTAGTTGCTTAGTAGGAAGATGGTCAAGCGTGCACGTCTTAGTAGGAAGATGGTCAAGCGTGCACGGTCTTAGTAGGAAGATGGTCAAGCGTGCACGTCTTAGTAGGAAGATGGTCAAGCGTGCACGTCTTAGTAGGAAGATGGTCAAGCGTGCACGTCTTAGTAGGAAGATGCTCAAGCGTGCAAGTCTTATCCGTAGTGTCAAGAATAGTTGTGATTTCGACCTAGTAGTAGGCTCGAACACTTGAATTGATTCAGTAAAACAAAGTGTCTCGTCCGCTGCTGGATTCTCCCAATTGCGCTTCTTCTCTCTTGCATCATCGATCTCAGCCTCGTACCACGGATTCGGTGAGATGTTCTTGACGCGAACGTAGCGCCAAGGAGCGTGTTTGTCTAACCAGTCCGAGAGACAAGTGTTGTAGGACGTTACTAATTCCTCCGCTTGCTGACCATCAGCCTGAACACATATGTCAGCACAAGCGGATTTAATGTCATCACTGAAAGCTGCAGTATGCGTTTGGCAATCACTGATGTTTCGACTGACGTTTCAACGCATTCAAAGTCAGTTATATGCGGAAGTGGTCCGATATCGAGTCGGGATAAACGACAACAGAATATACCAAGTTAACTGTGTCGTGACGTATCACCAGGTCCAATGTGTGTCCGGTTTTATGGATAGGTGAATGGACGTGTTGCAACAGATTGAATGATTCAAGGAGATTACGAAGCGGCTCTGATTTCATCTCATCATCAAAATGAACATTGAAGTCACCAACAATGATCGGGGACAGATACTTCCGTAAATAAGCATTCCAGTTCAGCAAAGAAGAAATATGGATTTTGGGTATGTTTGTCTATGTCTATAGATTGTGATATGACGTCACTAAACGCGATTGCGCTACGCTGTAATCCATATATGCGTTTCCAACCTTCCGTCTATATGTAGCATGCTGTCAAAATAAACGTAGAGATTCATAATCCCGTAGACAGTCTATGCAAATAAGACAACGTTTTATGTGTGCGCAATCGATCAAGTTAATAATAATTATCAAAGCACTTTCAGAGCGCCATGGATCCAGGTGACCCTGTTCAAAGGCGCTGACACTAACATAGTTAAAGACAGTCAACATTAAAAAATAAATAAATATATAAATAAATAAAAATATAAAATACATAGCAAATCCAAGTTCATAAGACATAGCATTAAACGTCGAATCAATTTGACAGTTAAGAATAATAAGCGTATTTAAACAAGATAGTTTTCAAGAGTCGTTTAAAGGTGTATAGAGAGTCACATTTTCGTATCTCATGAGGAACACTGTTCCACGGGCGAGGAGCAGCGATGCAGAAGGCACGATCACCATAATGGCGGAGATGTGCATTGATGAGAATCGCAACGTTCTGCAGGATTGTAATAACTGGAGCAGGTCTGCGATGTAGCTCGGCACAAGCAGATGAAGGGCTTTGAACGTTATTAGTACGACCTTGTACTCAATACGGTACCGGACAGGAAGCCAATGGAGAGTCTCTAGGATGGATGTGATGTGGTCATAGTGACTGGCTCTGACCAGAATGCGAGCTGCCACATTCTGGACTCTCTGCAGCTTGTCCAGTAACTGATCAGGTACACCATAAAGGAGGCCATTTCCACAGTCCAGTGGAAGGTATGACAAGGGAGTGAACCAGGAGTTCAGTGGCATGTTGTGTCAAGGAATATCTGTTGGAGCGAATCCGATGTAAGTGAAATTATGCTACCTGGCACGGTTTCGACACTTGACACATGCTGAGCTCACTGTCAAACATCACTCCAATGTTGCAAGCGACGGCAGTAGGCTGGAGGATGCTGTCACCGATGACGACATTAGTCAGACAGTGCTTGGTAGCCGAGCTTGATGTAGTGATCACAAGCTTTTCAAGTTATGTTATATACAACTTTCTACAGTAGAAGGGAACTAGGGATGTGTTTAGGATTTGGCGGTTGTAAGAGTTGCGGTAGCAGTATAAAAATATGTGTTTTTTGAATAGCGCAGTAGCTACTCCTGATGACTATTAAATTCAGACCTGTTCATTCCAACACCAACTCAACTTATGTGGGAAGCATTCAGCCACACTGCAACTATTGCATGAATACGGTTCTTTCAAATATGTCCACCACTGTCTATAGCCTTGTCTTCCTTTATAAATGCAGTTGAGTGAATTGTGGGGACGTGGAGCTAAAGAAATTTCCCAAGCTTCGAAACAGCAGCGAGAGGATTTGGACCCCAATCAACGAGTACTACCCTACTAGCAGCATGGACCCTGGTCCACTCGATTGAGAGTTCGATGTTCTAGCCACTGCACTAGTACTACCCTACTTGCAACCTGCACCCCGGTCCACTCGATTGAGAGTTCGATGTTCTAGCCACTGGACGAGTACTACCCTACTAGCAGCCTGCTTCATTGTAATTATTGTGTTTGGCACATTGTATTATACCATACATAGAAACTACAAAAACCTTCACTAACCCGTAAATCGACGCCTGTGTCGTGTTACAAAGGTGTGATCATCATAGTATCGGAATGCAGAAACAAAATCTACACTTTTACTTTGTTTGTATACCTGAAACGACTTACCTCATGCGCATAACTGACGGACAAATCGACAGCATCTATGCACCCGAATGTTCTATTTTTAATTACAGGGGTTCGTGTTTACATTTGTCACCAGCCATTTGTCGTAGATGTTGCAAGGCACACTACTGAGCTGACATAGCCAAATCCTAAACACATCCCTGGTTCCCTTCTGCTGTAAAAAGTTGACCCTTTTAATGGATTACCGCGTAGCGCTATCGCGTTTAGCGATGTCATATCACAATCTATAGACATAGACAAACATACCCAAAATCCATGTCGAAATTCACGACATATTGATTTATTTAATTCAGGTTTACAAACTTGTGTGGATTTATAACTTAATTCCTATTGATGTTTTTGTCGTCGTAAGCGAATGTGTCATGGATGTTGCTTATAGTATTAGTGATAACAAATATGTTGTGTATATTTCAAAGACAGATTTGTCCATTCTGTGTATCATTTAGCATAATTGTAAGTTTTGATACTGAACAATCTGGTGACGAATTTCACCATTTGCATGTCCTGTTTTCATTTTCAGATCCGTCTGAGCAGCGGGGAGAGTGACACTGGTATGGGTCAGTTCTGGGTGGAGTGGGACTTGCCGGCAGACAGGGACGTGGCCACCTTCTGGAGGCACTCTGTGGGCTACCGTGTTGCAGGGTACGCAACGAAACACAATGTCGAAGTTAGAAGTTCGTTTCGTTCCAAACAAACTTGCCACCATAGCAAATACGGTATCGGACTAACCAGCGCTTTCGGTGGAGGGTACCCAACCACCGTTGGTTGGTCCACACATCCCCGTGACTCGTGTATGCAAGTCGCTGTGTTGCCTCGAGGGTCATCAGAGGATGGTTTTGATAACGGTTCAGTTATATTTGATGCTCCGACTAGTAACAGCGATTGGCCTAATAGATACTACTCAGGCAAACAACATGGCGACGCCGGGCCACCGTTTCTCTCTGTGTGGCTGCGCTAAACACACGTTACATGCGCTCAGCGGATGCGACCATCTTTTTCTTTCAAATAACTTGATTCACATAATAAAGACACGATTATTTTCAGTGAACACATGAGTAGCACTAACAACTGCATAGATTAACCTTATGTAGGATTAAAAGAAAGATTTGTTTGCAACAAAACGCAACCACCTTATTAACTGTATGAATTTACTCAAGTATACGTATCGTACACGTTATATTATATTTAATTTCATCAACCCCTGTAGCTAGCAGCACATGTAATGGATCATTTATACTATAGGTGGTGTAAACGTCAATAATCTCATAAGAGTAAGCATGTCGGCCGATTCTATTGCGCATCAGTGCATATTGGGGTTGGAAACTTGGGGAGGTAGTAATTTGTGATATACACCAAATCACATTGGTGCTTGTGTGGAATGGCGCATATATAGGGTATTGGAAGAAATCCCAGAACTAGCGATGTACCGCAATAATCGATGTAACGATGCAGCCAATTAAACTACTGATAAGTGCTTCGTCGATAATTCGCTGAACCATGTATTGGCAAAATCAGCATACTAATTATATGATTGTAATGTTGCTTTATTTATATTTATCGGGTGGTGATTTCTTATTGATGAATGAATCATCCTAGATCGCAGATCACCTTTCACGTGTTACTACCGCAAGACTATTACAGTGATATCTCAATAGTCATGAAACTGTCGCAACAGCATTGTAATTGTGACAACAGTGATATTATCGCAGTAGTAAATATCCACATTTGACGCCCCCACCCACAACCCCTGTGAATCAAAAGTGCAGAATATGCTGACAAATATGTGTTGTATTTATTTATAATATAAACGCAATTTTCGATGATTTGTTCCGTAAATTTAGACCTAGACCGTGGAAAGTGTTAAGACAAGACGTGTGTGCGTGTACCGTGTGTACGTGTGTACGTGTGTACGGGTGTACGTGCTTGTGTACGTGCAGCCCCATGTTGCAATCTTCCATTTCCCTTTCAATACCTGTATTAAAGGTTAACTTGTATTCGAAAAAAAAATTTCACGTCGAATTTTATGTGTTCATGTTTTTTAAATTATCGAAACGTGTTCAGTTGTTAAACAGTTCCACAGAAGGGTCGTATATGAAGCAAACAATTGTACTAGCCTGATGGGCAACACTTCCATCGGCGCCACTGACGGTAATGCTGATATTCCAATTACACAATCTTCACTACTCTGGATAAGATCATTATTAGCATCAGCATTAAATTTAATTGATGTGTAATATTTTCGGATACAAACTTAAAATATCTTTCAATAATTCACGCGAATGTGAATGACAGTTTAACATCACTAGAATTGACGTGCTTTTGATTTAAGTTAACACTGTAAAAAGACCTCAAACTGAAGCTATATTACTTTTCTCTACTTCTCCCCATTAACGCTGTATGTTTAAACTCGAGCACACTTCGATCGATGGCAGCACTGGTCGCGAAGTCAGTGGCTCGACATAGGTGTTGTCCTCATCAGTACGATAATCAGCAGCTATGTTTAAAGGAATCCTTCTTTATATGGCGGTTTGGCAGTCGCGTTGATGGTGTATTCGGACCTGGCCGAGTCACAATGTACAACTAGGTCCCACGACGAGGCGGATCTGTTGGCCGTGGGATTACGTAACCAGGAAGTAGTCGAACAACTCCAACACGAGTTGAACGCATTAAACGGGAAGCATTAAACGGGAAGCATTAAGCGGGAAGCATTAAACGGGAAGCATTAAACAGGAAGCATTAAACGGGAAGCATTAAACGGGAAGCACGGACGCCTACAAGACGAGGTCATCGAACTGGAAAAATGGTCGAGACTGGATAAAAGTAAGTATCCCAGAATCGTAAACGTATCCGATTACTCCGCACAACATTATAAACGACCGAACCTTTTCACCGGAAACTGTTTTATTCTCAGAAAGCAACAACTAATATGTATTGGTGGAACGTGAAAAAGGACGCCTGCTACATATAATAAAAGTGTTTTGATATGTTTCAAATTCACATTCCAACTCTGTAAACGGAGTTCTTCTTTAGGTTACATATAGTGTTATTGTAAGACAGCGAATACAATGTCACCATTGACATGGTTGTAAACAATAATAAGCTCGGTGGCGTGAATGATAACATCTGCGACAAATGGTTGGTGACAAACGTTAACACTGGATTGCTGCGAAGTCCAACGATTGAAAGAGACAAATACGGCTGCATAGATTCAGTCGACTTGGCCGTCAATTATACGTACGAGGTAAGTCGTTTCGGGTATTGAAACAAGATAACAAAATTAATGTGGTTTACAGCTGACAGCGTAGCGTGCTTTTGTCTGAGGGCCGCTAAGTTTTGTGAAACTTCCAGGCGTGGGATTAAGGATTAGTGTATTTGGGTATTTGCTATGTATGGTATTGTCCGATTTGTCACCAAAATAATATTGACAAAGCCATGATACAATGAGGCGGGCTGATGATAGGGACGGAGTAGTGCAGAGGTTAGAACATCGGATTCTCAATCGAGAGGACCGGGCTCCAATTGTCTTACTGCTGTTCCGAATCTTGGCCAATTTGTTTCACTTCACATTGCCTCAGTTCAATAAACAGTATTTCTAAATGAGTATCATCTATACAACTGAAAATATATTCATTATTCATTAAGGCGTTGTTGAATATTTCCCAAACAAGGAAACACAGTCAAGTTTGTATTAGCAGAACCAAGTTATGCAGGGTTGATCAATGTCAAGATTTATACGATATTTATTTCATTAAAGTGCCTTAGCATCATGCTAGTTTTTGATACTGAATAATCTGGCGACGCAATTCAATACTTAGTAAAACAAAGGCTACAAATCGCATTTCTTGCGTTCTTTTTCGGATCCGTCTGAGCAGCAGAGAGAGTGACACTAGTAGGGGTCAGTTCTGGGTGGAGTGGGACTTGCCGGCAGACAGGGACGTCGACACCTTCTGGAGGGACTCTCTGGGCCCGAGTGTTGTACGACACGCGACGGAACAAGATGTCGAAGTTAGAAGCTCGTTTGATTCCAACTGCACTGGCCGTCATAACAAATCCGGAATCGGGCCAGCAAGGACTTGGGGTGGAGGGTACCCAACTACCATTTGTTTCAAAGCATCAAACCGTGACCAGTGCATGGATGTCACTGTGATGTCTCCTGGGTCATCAGGGGATGGGTTTTCTTATAAATCTCCATCTCCTCTATATGATGCTCCGATTAGTAACAATGATTGGCCTTATGTATTTCTTAACCTAGGCGGACCACTGTTTTTGTCAGTGTGGTTGCGCTAAACACACGATGCACACGCTGAGTGGACGTTTTTGTCCGTGTGGCTAAACACACGATGCACACGCTGAGCGGAAGCGACCATTTTTTTTCTCGAAATACCTTAATCACATAATCAAGGTACGATTTGTTTCAGTTAACGCATGAGTAGCACTAATTCCTATTGCGTGGCAAGTTGCAGAGACTAAAGTTATATAAGAGCTTAGGTTTTTAATGTGATATTAATTAAATAAAGGTTTTAGCATCAAAACACAACCATCTCAGAAAGTGAGTTAATGTATATGGAGTTAGCAAATCATAAATGTTACCATCGCAGTGTTACCACAGTGATATCGCAATAGACACGAGAGCATTGCAATAGTTTTGTAACAGTGACAGTAGTGATAACATCGCAGTTGTAAAATACACTCAGTTGTCACCTACACAGAAACCAAGTGAATCCGACAACGCGCAGTACTTAATAAAATAGAATATGCTGAACAATGTGTGTTGTTTTATTTATATTATAAACGAAATTTTCATTTATATATTCCTAAATGGTGCCTTAGATATCGTAAGACCTACTAAGGCCCAAAAGAGTGGTTATCCACTGTGCTGATGAAATTATTGAGTTTCAGCGTTTCCATTTGTACTTGAATTAATGTTTGATCAAACATTAAGTAATTGTATAGTTTATTTGATGATTTCTTAAAAGTATTTTCATAAGTTGCACAAACGAGCATGTTGAAATGGATACTTGGTAGGTTTGAGTTTCCGCATAATTATTTTGAAATTAAACTAGTAAAAATTATCGAATTGAGGAGGGACATTTAACATAATATTGTTCACGTCGAGCTTGATGGGTTCGAGTTATTTCTATTGTTAAACATTTGTAACACATTGACGCAGAAAGAGTCGTTTTCGGAGCAAAAAAATGTGCTAGCCAGATAGGCAACAATCCCATCGGCGCCACAAACGGTAATGCTGACATTTTAATTAAAAAAATATTCTCTACTCTAGATAAGATAATTATCAGTATCAGCAGTCGCCTTTTGAACTCGTTCAGTTGTGTGCGTAAATTGAAGATGAGTTCAGTTGATGTGTATTATCTTAGAATGCAAACTTCAAATAGCTTCCAATTATTCACGCTGAATGTGAGTAACAGTTCGACAGAAGAAACTGGCGCGCCACCTAGTGAGTATGATCGTGTGCTAAAAGAAATCACAACCGTAATCTGGCTTATTGACATACAAGGATATTAATATATTTCCAGGGGTCATTTGCAGCCACCTTAGGGTAGCAGGGCATGACCTTTGCCAGATTCGCTAGACAGCTTCAGTGAGCAATTTCGTATGCTTCAATGGTAATGTCTCTAATCCTTTAACAATATTTAAAAAGACTTGCCATCCTAGCCAAAGGCCCAGATAGAAAGTGGACAAGGAAGCCATTGGCTTATCGAGAGTCCAACAATTTTCATTTACGTGTAACCCGCCTTCCTGAGATATGTGGCAACCTTGTTTTTAAGCATATACTCGCTGCTAGCAGTTATACAATCTGTAGAAAAAATGTCATTCATTTATTGTCCTCTGTGAGAAAAATTATTGAGGTATGTGAAAAATATGCCAAACTACATAATGTGTTGTTTAATGGGTAAACAACAAACTATTGGTGTACAACAAGAAAGATGCTGATCCGCATTATTAAATAAATTATACGGATGCTTCTACATTATTGGTGTACAGAAGCAGCGTGGCAAATAATTCTTCTACACATACCTTAATCCAAGCTTTCACACCTGCAGTCTCAGCTCGCACTGTAAGTGTTAAATGTATATGTTTGCACTGCATATTTCTCAAACATTTTGCTGCTGCTTTATAACATTCTTGAAAGCCGTATTCGTTATTGCAATTCCCTCTTTCACAACGTTGCTCTCAACGATAACCATGGACACCCAACGTGTATAAAATTGCTTGCCAAGAGTAGTTTCGTGGTCTCCTCGTATTTCGCAGTCAGTGCCACTTCTAACATATCTCCATTGGCTCTGTGTCCAACATCGTATCATTTATTTGCAAGATCTAAGCAATGACATATCATACACTATCATCTAAGCAACCGGCATATTTACATTCACTGTTCAGTCCTGCAAGAGGCCTTAGGCAGCCTCGATCGGTAAATCCAAGAACAAACATCGGAACTTGGCTTTCTCGGTTGCCGCGCCAAAACCTTTGAATTCACTCCCTGATAATGCACGGAATATGATACATTTAGAGGTTACCCGAATACGCTCCTGTTATCCTCGTTAGCTCATCAACGCATTCATTGAAATGTTCAATACGTTATATTGCTTACTGATTTGAGACTGTCTAACTAGTTTTGAATGCTGCATCAACAAAGAATGATTCCCTCTTTTTCACGAATAGTTTCCCGCTTATCCAAAGGCCGATGTTGAGACATTCGATAGCCGTTTGTCAATCCAGAAATACGTGGTTTGCATCATAATTGTAGTAATAGGAAATACCTTCCTCATGTTTCATTAACCTAAGAACATGTGACATGCTTCCGATATCGGCGAAGATACCAATTAAATGTTGATCTCGGAATAAAAAATAAGTATGCAAGTAAGTAGGTAATATCTATATGTTTACACTATGTATATCTTTTGCGAAATTAACGTTTATTTATTATAATGTGAAGGCTACGTTAAGAAAATTTAATAAATAACATTTGTCAACAATATCGACATTCCGACATTCCCCTACATCAGCAGTTGCACTGGCTTCGGTTTACCTACCGAATCAAAGTTAAGCTGTTTCATCTTACATATATAACAACATCTATCTACACAAAAGCCAGTCAGCCACCATGTTTGACTCCTGCGTCTTTCAAATGTTGTGTTATAGGTAAACGACATATAAACGTGGCTGCAGCTGAATGACCTTGATCACGAACTGACTTTACCAAGTGTTGACGCACACACGACGGACATGGTCAGTTCTAACCTCGATTATCCACGCTCCGCGCTGTGGCGCCACTGTTTGTCGCACACATCTTCGTCTAGACACACTGTGGGGTTTCCATTGTGACGGAAATTATGTATGCGCCCAGATGCTGGGCGCATACACCAGTAGCTCATTAATCTCGATAATAATGCTGATTGGCTGCTGGCACTTCGTCCGGTAACGCCTACAGAAATGCAGGTGCTATCGACAGAGCACGAGTAATTAAATTTAGAGTTTGCACCGACAGAAAAACAGTTTGCCTGCATCTAGAACATTGCTGATGGACGTGATGTGATGGAAATACTTCCAACAGGTTACGGAAAAACCCTCATATACACAATTCTACCTCGTGTACTTGATATGTTACCCGGCAAGCATATGGGATCACATATGTTGACATGGTGTTGCCTTTTATTTACTGTTGGTCATCGGAAGAAAGACTACACAGGGTGGGCCTTGGTGCTGTTCACCTCAGTGGTAACACTGGTTGATACTGGTAAGCCATTGTATTGATTTCAGTTTAATTCATATAGCATATATGGCTGACTATTACAGTGACGCAGATGTATCATGTCACTCGTGCATGTTTGCATTGCAATCAAGTTAGTAAGTTCTAAAAAGGCACATGAAAACAGGTCAAAATAACTGGTGCGATTTGGGGCTCTTACCCCTTGTTCACAGCGTAGCCAGGCATAGGGCATTCCAGACACAAGTTGCATGTAAATGCTTAAAGTTTTTTATAAAACATTATTTTAATAAATTGATTATATTTTATACAACCAAATAAAACTCGCTTACATCTATTACTTCCTAATTAGCTTACCTGGCACCTACATGGTACACCCATTGGCATTGCAGTTACTAATATCATATGGTATGGATGCAGCTCTCAGCCAAATAGACCACCTCACAAATGTAGCGCGAATATATTCCTCTCTGTCCTCTATGTAAACAAAAACGGCTTTTTCCCACACTGACCGATATATGCCTAAGACGTTTCTTAACCGATGATTAATAGCTATACCTGAGCACTTCAACAAAAGAAAAAAGCATTTACAGGCGAATTGTATCTGTAATGTGAAAGTGCCGCAAGACGCACCCACTATTTTTATCTCTTTTCAGGTGCTTCTAACTTGAGAAGTTTACAAGCTACACATTTGAAATGTGCTGAATATGTACACATATTGGTACAGATTATCCATGCAAATACAAGAATGATAGAAGTCATAGAACAAAGGATAATGTGTATATCGGGTACAAGAAAAATGGAAAAGTCCATTTTAACACAATTGCGAGGATTTCATCAGCCTGTATTTCATTGTTGAGTTATAATTCAATGTCTAAATTGCTACCATCTATGGGCAGGGCAGCAATAACCTGTTAGTTCAGTAGGCTTCTAGTTCCCATACTTTCATAACAATTCAGTCTTAAACTTTCACTTTTTCTATATTTTACAAATGTCAGCACCCAACATGAGAATGTGGGACGAATCCTGACCCCCATTTTTTATGTGCACATTCCTTTATTAGGTAAACAACATTACACTTTCAGGATGGTGTTCTGTCTCATTTAATTTATATTGCAGGTGAAAGTCATGTCTTTAATTTTTCCCAAATTGGCAACATTATCCAAACTAAATGTGACAGGACACCATTATGAAATGTTAATTGTAATTGTCACCATACTTCTTCAGAAGAAGATTAGCAGTTAGACAGCTAGTTATTCTTGACACTGTCCTTTGTGAGTGCAACAATGACTTGTTATGGCTAACTGATGAATGACCCTTCACTATGCTTGACTAAACAAACAAATGGTCGATGGCCTTAACTTGCCATTAGTACGCATTTTTCTTACCAAAGAAAATACGAGCACTTCTTTATGGCTTCAGGGGCATTCACTGTGCAGAAACTAAACTGTCAGTTTTTTATAAATGTAACTCTTCCGCTGGATGTACTTAATTTTGCAACTTCAATTCTTATTCAATTTGTTTTTTTCTGTTTTGTTTCAGTTCAGAATTACATTTGTTCTTGAAGTGTAGAAATAAAAGTTAAAATATTAATTATAATTATATCATGCTCAAATTGAACTTTTTCGTCATTACTTGGTGTGTGCCATTTTTGTATACATGTGCCTTTCTGTGGGAGATCCATATAACGCATATGTAATAGTAATTGAAGCAGGACTTGTGTAATTATGATGAAAAACGATATATATATATATATATATATATATATATATATATCGAAAATACTGTATCATTGTAGCGTCAGTGACAAAGAAGATTTCGCGCTGCAATAACAACTCCAGCCAAGAGGACCGACATCCATAATGAACTTTATATGTCTTCAGCTTCAGCAGATATTTTTGCATGTCTAGATCTGCCAAATATTGTATATCGGGCAGTGAAATCCATACATTACACATGCATGGATTTACGAAACAGTGAAATGTGAATACATGCACACTTTGCCGACAATATGATGTGAACAATTTACGAACGTTGCTGCAATGAGCCTATAATGTCCTATGAACACTGACATAGATTGGATTTATGAAAGAGTGAACTGTGAATATTGCTGCAGTGTACTATATAGTCTTCCTTATAGTTCCTTTTATGACGGGCTGATGCCGACTAGTTCTTGTACTGCTGCACTACTTTGGGTGTTGTCTTTTTACATATCTTCATATCAACCAACAGTGAACAATAAATAAATAATTACCTCACATTACTTCATGTTGAAGTGTAGAATAGTATTTCATGACAGAGTGAAATATGAATATTGATGTGCTGAGCCTGCAGTGTAGTGTAAACCAGTTTTAACACTGGACTATAAATATGGGTGCATTATGCATGCAGGAAATTACAAAGCTCTCAAAATGTATAATAAATTGTGTGTTTTTTTTCAAACAATTATTTCCCTAAGCAAGAATATATTGTTGTTCTTTGTCATTATACAGTAAACACACAGAGATTTGTAAACACTTTGAACAAGCTGCAATCGTATATGGAAAATCAGTACAAAGACAACTGTAACACTCTACCAACCTCCACCTGGACAAATTTCAATCAGTCCACACATTGAAATCTATGTCACCTCCGTATACATGCTGCCTCTGGAGCCTTTGGAGGACTTTGGAAGCGAGTATGGTCACAACATGGCATCTCCACAAAGTGCAAGGTGTACAAGGCATTTGTACTACCAACACTACTGTTCTCAGCTGAGACGTATACTCTCTTCCGTAGTCACATCAGAGCATTTTCCCAACTGCATCTCCGGCGTATACGACAAATCCTTCGGATTTCATGGACAGACCATATTTCAAATGTAGATGTGTTGAGACAGGTCAACATGTCAAGTATAGAAGCAATTCTGACTGTATCCCAAGTCCGCTGGACTGGACATGTTACCCGAATAAGCAGCGATATACTCCCAAAGGCGGTGTTCTATGGGGGATTATCCAGCGTGAAAACCTTCGTGGTGAACAACTTTTGCGATAAAAAGATGTGCTATAAAGACATCTCAAAGCCACACACATCCCTGTAAACACCTGGAAATCCACTGCACGTAACCGACAGCAGTGGAGGCGGGCCATACAACAGGGAAAGATTCATATAGAAGAAAAGTTAAAACAAAAGTATCAACATGAGCACGATCGTCGGCACGGCCTTCTAGGTGCTTCTATACCTACCGTATTCTGTGATGACAACGGCAGAGGTTTTGTGGCACAAAGAGGTTTGAATTCTAACCGAAAAGCAAAGCACAAGGATACCCCCTTTCATTAATGTCATCATCGAACACGATGGACAGCAAAGAGAGACAGAAAACACTACATATTCTATGAATATGCTAGCTCCACGTGTCACTTAAAGCTGCATCCTCAACGGATTTAGCCTATCGTGAATCCGGTTTGTTGATGTCCTAATATGTAATGTGTGAATTTTTAAAGTAATACCCGCAGTCGGTTTAATTAAAACGTGCGTATTTTTTTTTAAATCATCGAAAGACTTTAGTCGTTCATTCTTGGTGATTATGCCGATTCCATATGTCCTGCCTCACGTAGTCAGGAATGCAGACTCCGTTGCCACGTTTAAGTCGTTAATTATTAAAGACACATTTTTTCCAGCAGGCAACTTTACAGTTTGCAGCAGTGATATTCCAGTGAAATTTTAGCTATACATTTGATTGATATATTTTATGATGTTATATATTTATAAACTAACTTATTCTACCTATTTATTTAACTACTTTAAGCATCTTATTCATTTGTTTTAGCTCATTTTAATGTAGTTTACATATATATGTACAACTGTAGCGCCTTTGAGAAGGTGCTTCACCCGGATACATGGCGCGTTTTAAATGTTTAATAATAATAAATGTGGTAAGACTCAAACTAGTGGATACCAAAATGGTAAACACTGTGCAAGTCAATGCCGATCATGGGCGTGACTTCCATCCTCTCGCCGATCACTTGATAAAGTTAAGAAATTTCACCAAGTGTGATTTTTCAACATTTCGATTTTCACTTATAGATGCCTCCTTGAAAGTGCCTCCTTCAAATTAATTTTGCGAAAAACCGAACTAGTATCCACTGCAATAAGTTAGTTCGTTTGTGCTAAATCAGTTGATAATGCAGTTGTAATGCTTTTTTGAAGTATTAAGTAATTTAATAGTTTAGTTTAATAGCACAAACGAGGTATAATATCGTAGTGGATATTAGGTAGGCTTGAATTTTCGCAAATAGAATTTGAAATAAGACAAGCAAAAAAATCTAATTGAGGAAGCATCTTTAATTATACATAATTCAGTCATCAAAAGGTCACATTGTAGTAAAGTTAATTGTGTACACCATTTCCCCAGTACATTTACGAACACCACTGTCCTGCATAATTATTTATGGCTGAAATAGGTAGTGGCTTTCTCGAAAAATAGTAAAATAAATGAAGGGGGTCATCTAATAAAATGAATGGGTCTTCTAAAAAAAATTGAAGGATCGTCACAAAGTATGTAAGAAATCATTAACAATTTAACTAGCTGATCGTATCAACAAATTAAGGGATCATCTCAAAAAGTAATTGTGTCTTCTAAAAAAAGTTCAGGGATCATATTAAAAAGTGTAACTAGTCATTACAAATGAACCAACTGATCGTCTCAATAAAATAAGGGATAATTTAATAAAATAATGGGGTCTTTCCAAACCAGAAAAAGGATTATTTAAAAAAGTAGGGATCATTTAAAACTTATCTAGCTGATCGTGTCAAATAAATAAGATGTCACGTTATGAAATGAAGCGATTTGCAGCAATTGCGGACCACCTACAGGGAATTTGCATTCTGCAATCTGAACAAACTTCCAGACAAGAAATAATACACGAACTTCGGACACATACTTTCGCGTAAGATGGAACACCTCTTAAAAAATATCGTTGACAACAAAAACCTTGACAATTACAAACCTTGACAAACATGGACATTTATGGAATATTTGGCTATCACATCACACAGCAAAGAGCATTAGAATTATAAAACGTTCAGTTCGTTGTTTTGTCAACATTGGGCAGATGTGGAACTAGAATTACATCAGCAACTGGCTATTTCGCAGACGCTTTGTCAACACTTGTCCTTGGGCACATAGCGAAGGAACAAGGTGAACAGTATGTAAGTCTACGTGGCAACGTTGGCAACTACAAACATGTGCGTCAGCAAGATGCCGCTGGTGACTGCCGTTTTGACAGCTGTTTTCATGAACATTTCCGAACGTATGTGTTACCAAACGAGATAATCGAAGAAATTGCCAACCAGACTCTTGTTGTAGACGTGATCATGCTGGGTATGATTCACAGAGTATCAAAACTGTTCAGGGATCTGACATCTCAATCTTACCCACATATACATATGACTCAATCATTATCAGAAGAGTGCAAATTGTCACAAACGGATGAATCGCAAATAAACGTTAGAAGAATAGTTCGTAATGCTGTAGAGGCAGCAGTGTAGCAATGAGGATAAGAGAAATGTTCTCGAAAAAGACCGGGTGGTTTAATGTTTGGCTCGTACTCAGTAAGCTAGCGTATGGACGTCACGCTGTTACTGATATATACTGGAAGTAACATCTTCAGGGAAAGATCATGTGTTGTTCGTGCTATGTTTATTACAACTTGTAATGAACACGTTTATATTTATTTTATATATATTTATTTTATAGCAACATGATACAAAATGTCAAATACAGTTAAGTATGACTTATCGTCGCATTTTTAGACCGGAATTGTACGATTCGCAAGGGACTTTATGTTTATCTTTATATACTCAGGCGTTCCCTCGCGTCCGAAATCACGTGTTTCCGTTCCGCGGTCCGTTTAGGTGTCTTTCCGCCATCACGTGTTCGCGCCCAACGCGTTCCCGCGTGTTTCTATGTGCTACTGCGTTCCCACGTCTAAGCGCGGACGTCTGAGTACAATGGCATTAAGGATCATGCCTCAGTTATACTTCCTGGTGTGTTACACCAATGTAGGGCGCAGTAATTTTAGATATGTGTAATTTAAAAAATCATATTATCTGACATAACTACCTTTGAGCAGGCACATTGGCAAGTTTGCTGGTAGAACAGTGTGTGGATTTTTAGATGATTTCAATAGGCGGAAGGATGTTTGGCAAATGTTTCGCCACAAGGTACGTGTGCGTAGTAATTCATGCAGAAATTGGAAAAAAATTACGGGCATGGTAAGTTCAGGCATTTTAAATGAGTTAGAAGTACGAGATGATGACAACGGCAGATAAGAAGTTTCAGAATTTTGTACTGTCCCGTAGTCTTATAATCATGCAAAACGTTAACATGGTCGCCAATGGGAAACGTAACAGTAGGTACCATGGCAAAGGAAATGCGGTAGCCATCTAGCAGTCATGGAGGGTGTTTTTTATCAAAGATATACTGATTAAATGCATGAAAACGTGTGTATGTTACCAAACAATGAGTGTGTACTGTGGACAGGCTGCACAAAAGGAAGAATTGTTAATTATGGAGTTAATAATTGCCGACTCAGATGTGGCTACAGTCGTGCAGTGAAAGTGTATAGGCTCAGTTACATGCTCCAACATAGAATCACACGAATAAATCAAAACGACTGCTAACTTGCCTCATGTTGCGTGCGTTTGACTTAGAACATTGTCTGTGTCATCAAACATGTCAAACAAATGTACATTTTAATGTTGTGCTACAACGTGTGATGTGCATCAGCTGATATATTACGCTATTTGATAGTTAATAAGATATTTAGTTTGTTCACTTTTTCATGTGCTAAAATTGCCCGAAAGAGTTTATGGTAAGCTAAAAGCTTAACATAAGCACATTTTTGTATTCGGAAATCAACGGCAATTTCTATTCACCACGTCTCAATACTAATTTCGTGTTGTGTGCAGTTTTTTGTAAGTGTACGGACACAAGGAGATGAAGATGTGCAAGCCTAATCGTAGTTAACCCCATCTCTAACCAACCCCATCCCTAGCTAACCCCATCTCTGGCTAACCTCTTCCCTAGTTAACCCTAACCACGAAGTTGTTAACCGAATATATAACCATTCCCAAAGGCATAGGTTCATAAGAAAAGTGAACAGTTTGCTTGGAAAAGACAGACAACTGTAACAATCACGAATAGCATGGTACAGACCGGTTGCCAAAATTGGATTTTTTTAATAATTAGGGGGTATGGCAACAGTTTGTGAGGGAGCAGGTAGCTATTTTGCACAAGAACAGTGATTGAGTGATATTTTTATATGGCCTAGTGCACTGATAATATTGTGTAACAAATTTGGACAGAGTAGTTATATGTTGGTTGTGTCACAGCCACTGGAAGCATTGCGTAGATCAGCATTTTCAAATGTGGCCGCAACGGGGATCTGTTCATGTGACTCCCCTTTGTGGTGGAGTGTCCAAATCAAGCAGTACGCCATGTACCCTGTCAAGCAGAAGTAATTACATAAACAATCAAATTGAACAAGTCTGATAAAAAAATCACTCAAAATCCTGTTAAATGTGACAAATAGTAACTTTTCTGACAATGCCATATTTGGTTAAAAATCAAGCAATTATAAAAAATATTAATTTGAAAATAAATAGTTGATATATTTAAAGAGACAGTAAGTGGGTTTCATTGGTTCGCAATGCTCTAGAAATCTAGTGTACATGGTCTATGATTTACCAAGTGTCAAAATTTACGTACAATTAAATTATGTGACCGGTTTTCAGCTAATATTATGGGCAAGGCATTGTTTTGATTTGGCTGTGAAACAAATAATAATGACGTGACAAAAAAAGCTTCCCTATTTGGGATCATGCCTCATGCCTCAGACTTCCTGGTGTGTTACGAATTTAGGGCACACTAATTTTAGATATGTGTAATTTAAAAAAAAATAATATCATCTGACATAACTACATTTGAGCAGACACATTAACAAATTTGCTGGTAGAACATGTTGATAGGGTAACTTTGGATTTTTAGATGATTTCAATAGGCGGAAGGATTTTTTGGCAATTTTTTCGCCACAAGACACGTGTGCGTAGTAATTCATGCAGAAATTGGCAAAAAATAATTACGGGTATGGTACGTTCAGGCATTTTAAATGAATTAAAAGTACGAAACTTTGACTAAACTCGATCAGCATGTCAATGAGATGATGAGATGACAAAGGCAGGTAAGAAGTTTAAGAATTTTTTATGGTCCCGTTTTCTTATAATCATGCCAAACGTTACATTGTCGCCAATGGGAAACGTAA
The DNA here is from genome assembly GCA_033239005.1 of Lamellibrachia satsuma. Taxonomy (NCBI): domain Eukaryota; kingdom Metazoa; phylum Annelida; class Polychaeta; order Sabellida; family Siboglinidae; genus Lamellibrachia; species Lamellibrachia satsuma. Next base: position 92,835 of record BSQZ01000101.1, read on the forward strand.
CAGTAGCCTGAACCCATTAAGCGCGGACGTCTGAGTACAATGACAGTCAGCGCGGACGTCTTACTAGAACAAAACCGCTAAATGATGTGGCGATTCTTCTCTTCTCCACCTGCGCGCTGCCAGTGTTCGGTTGCGTAACTCCGCAACATATACATATGTAATAATGAACATAAAATAATATAAGAAGGCCGTGTAATGTGTTTGCCCACGAATTATGCAAGAAAAATAGTTCAGACATTTAGTCTGAATCAACAGCCCACGCACGTTCTGATTATATATAGTAAATACCAATGAATGTTAACTGCTATTAAAAGGAGTTGTCTAAACAACTAAGCGAGCAACTCATCATATCAAAGTTAGGGGTACACCTAAAACGATAGGTAATCCCCAAAACTAAAGGGTATCTTTAAATTAAAAAGCGATCATATCAAAACTTAAAATAAGAGGCTGATTTTTTAGATGACCCTCTTATATATTTTTTTAGATAACTCCTTAGTGTTTTGATGGCCCTTTAAGTTTGTCTTTTAATAAGACTCCTTACACTTTTATTTTGAGACAACCCATTAATTATATGAGATGACCCCTTAACTTTTTCAGATAATTAGTTAGTTACTTTGTTAAATGGCCATTAAATTTTTTATTCCTTAATTTTAAAAAAATAAGTTTAATATATTTGAGATAACCCCTTACATTTTCGATGTGACCCCATAATTTGTTTTATGACCCCTTAAGTTTGTGCTTTGCTATGAATCCTTACATGTTTAGATTTCCCTTAAGTTTGTAAATTACATGTTGATAGCGGACAATCGGTGTCTAATAGATAGAATAGTCGGTGTTTTTATCAAGTACAGTACATTCAATTTGAAATACCATAACTTAATGTTGCAACTCAGCCATATCTGACTGTCTAAGTGGCCTTGGATGGGGGAGGGGGCACTGTTGAAGTACCAGTGCCTCTGGCGGTTGAAACCTCACTTTTGATGTGTACATACTTTTTATAATTAGCATTCTTTGCGTGAACAAACTTTTACATGTAACAGCATTATTTCAATGCTGGTTTCAATTATGATGTTATTATCTTGTATACATATATCCATATGAATTTGCAGGTTACCATTTCGTAATCCGGCAATAACATTTACCCATTTTTCGACCTTAGCAAAGATTGGTATGTGTGTTGTAATTTGCATCAAACGAACTACATACGAACTACATATATATATATATATATATATAGATATATATATATATATATATATATAAATATATATATATATATATATATATATATATATATATATATATATATATATATATATATATATATATATATATATATATATATATATATATACGATGTAGACTACAGCTATCTTCCGGAAAAAATATATATTTTTTCAAAATTGCGTTTCCACTATAAATATAATATTGTCCCTCGTTCTGATTATGACTTTTGCGCGTCCCTGTCTCACGATTATACTTAATTATTATATTTTGTTGCGCCTCTGAGCTCATTTTCTGAGGACATAGACGCCATAGAATTATTGTTATTATTATTATTATGTAACACCCCGCGTGGAAAAGGAATTAGCCTGCCCACTACATGTAAAACCTATATTTGAGGATATTACTAAAATTTTATTGATGCAATGGTGCTGACATGTTCAGCACTTTCAGTTTCTGAATATCCTAATGTGCCCATTTAAGGAATTATGGACCATATGGTTTTATCAACGTGCACTACAATGAGCAAATACGACGTTGCATTGCCATTGTTTAGATGATGTCACTGAACGAAGCTTGCGGGAAGAGCAGCGATCCTCAGAAAACGTAAGTGACATAAACATAGTGAACGAACAAGCGTCAGTCATATATCGATATATGTGACACCCCTACTTTGCATTCAGCGAAAGTTAACGGAACGTGCTATGACATCAGAAGAGAAGATCGAAGCAGCGGATTATGTAGACATCGCATGCTGTATTGTGTTGTTCATAACAAACAAACTACAGGGCATGTCACCGACGAGCAATGCTTACTAGTTTCATGTTATGCGTATCCTACTCCGGACTCATCATAACCAAGCCTGCCTACATTAGAGATGATGGAACGGGGACGGCAGGGAGGGAAGCTGCAATTAATGCTTACGAAAATAGCTGAACTTCTTGAAATATGCCAGGAAGTTATCTACTATTCATGACGCACCGGATGCGGAAATATCCACTGAAGATGTCGGATGGTCAAATCATTCTGCACCGCAGTCGGTGGATGCAGCAAATATACAAAAATGCATGTGCCAATGTTAATACAACATAACTGTTTATATATGGCATCTTTGGATACCCATATATATGTGGTGTTGTCCTCATGTATACATATATCTAATTCATATTCACCTGTTACAGACTAAATAAACAATGTTAAGTTAACCAGATAGTGTTTCAGACTATTAAAATATTGTTTGCTAAGCCAATTCTGGTAAAGAATCTGTGTATTTTCCAACCTGGAAAAACATGTCCAATCTATCCCATAAATAATTATACATGCTACGAGTTGTGGGCTACGCTATGTGGCAATGTACTCTGTAGATACAATTTTTACATTTCGCTATCGGATTTGCGTGCGTGCGTGCGTGCGTGCGTGCGTGCGTGCATGCGTGCACAACCAACTGTTTATGGTATATGTATTAGTATGACAGCAGAGGGGTTATACCTGGAAGTAGGGTACATACGAAGTTGTTTGTGGTTTCTGATACTTTAGGGTGTAGTGATCCATATTTTTTTTTTCACTATTTAAAAAAACATTCATGAGGCAAAAGTTGCCATATTTATAGACCGAATTCACTTTTGGGTTTGGCACCATTTCACAAATTTTGCTTCTCATTTCTCCCCCCCAAAATGCATATACTATGAATTATATTTGCATATAGTAGATGAACAAATACGTAATATTTCTACAAATACACTGTGCATGTGGTCATCAGAATTCAAAAAGTAAAAATTGGCAGAGAACGATAATGTAAGAATTACTGCTTTGAGATTACGTTTTAAAGTATTGAGTAGGACAATTCAATATTCATGTTATAATGCAATGTAATCAATATTGATATAAATGCGAAACATGGCAAAGTTTTCCTTGGAATTACTTATAAATATGTAGCGGCGAACCGAACAAACAATTAATGCATTTTGTGTAGCTTTGAGCTATGTTTATATTATTTGACATCAGAGAAAATACGAGACAATCTACCCAGAGGCGACATGTTTTAGATGAACGAGCGGATTATATCCCTTTACAGTAGTTTTCCCTGTGAGAATGCATTTTTTGTGAAGTTCCATCACCGCCGTGCGGAATCCTCTTTGAGTTTTTGGCCAGAGCTTCCCATTGAGCATGTTACTCACACTTTTGTGTCACACCAGCGTGTGCATGCCTCCTGGCCTCACCAGCGTGTGCATGCCTCCTGGCATCACCAGCGTGTGCATGCCTCCTGGCCTCACCAGCGTATGCATGCCTCCAGGCCTCACCAGCGTGTGCATGCCTCCTGGCCTCACCAGCGTGTGCATGCCTGCTGGCCTCACCAGCGTGTGTATGCCTCCTGGCTTCACCAGCAGGTGTGTCCATCTTGTAGGATTGGACCACTTAATCTGATCGGCCACTCTGAATAATTTAAGGTCAGCTACTAGGTGTACACTTCACGTCTTCTATGTACATTATACTTGTGAGAACTGTGTCTGGGTGGCTGGGTGGGGCATCTATGAGGGGACTGTAGGTGTAATTCGTTGCCTATGACACAAGCCTTTATCTCTAGCTACAAAATTAAAATAACCTGACCTTTCAGTTGCGGGTCATCATACTCCCTAGTTAGCACTTGCGCGAGCCACTCCACATCAGCCTTGAATGCTCCAGTGATGTCATCCATTATCTTCAATGCCTCGTGGAAAGGGATGCCTTTATGGCACTGGATAAGGTGCGGTGTTGCGTTCTTTGGGCTTTGATAACGATATATGACAATGGGTGATAACTCGCTGGGCTTCGTATTCCTCACGTCTGCTTTGTCGACTCTCGGTATCATCGGGTTTCGTGTTTCATCAATGTTCCCGTCCTCAACTTTACCATCTGGTGGCTGTTGTGTCATTTCTATGACCAAGACATGATATTCTACGTATCAATTTGATGTGAAAATGTTCAGATCATCATTGTCCACCCAAGAGGCGAGTATCCCTCCATTCGTTTCCACATCTCTGAAAATGTATGGCTGGTTCTCTGTGAATATGGCTACTGATGTACTGAATCTGGGGAATTCTTAATGTGTGACTATTATTCCATATTCATGTAGCAGTGACACGAGTTCCTTGGATCCAAATATGTGATGCAACTTCACTGCAAGTTCTAATGTTGCTTGGTTGTATGATTTTGTTATGTGTGCCTGTATGCATTGTGCCAGTGTAGTAGATGCTCTGGTAAGTTCTCCATTTGAGATAATGCTAGACACAAAGTCTGGGAGGGTGAGATTAGTGCTTTTTCTGACCCTGGAGTTCGTAAACTGCCCGATATTATAGTCATGACATCGAGGGAGAGCCAGACACTTGGATAATTTGGTCCTTTAAAGTATCCATCATACTCGTCTTACTGTCATCCACATTCACTAGTCGCATATATTCAGGCAGATGTTCCCCGAAGCAGAGAAGGCTGGCACATCCCACTACATCAAACTTGACAAGACGGTCTCCAAGATGATGTTGCAATTTGGAATAAGCTGTTTTTCTGTTGTTTTACCTGACACGTTTGTGTAATTCGACAGACGTCCATGTATGACTCGGATCAGTATTCATTAAATCGATAATATGTTATAGACTTTCATCAAAATTATTTGGAGGGTGTTCACTTTTGGATCGTGCTGCTGATCTTACATTTCGCTCTGGCATGACAGGTAACAATCTTTGTGGTATTGCGTGTCCGAGGCGTGGAGGTCACATGATGCTCCGAGGATTCAGATCCTAACTGCATCTGCTTCTACATCACTCCTTTCATCACATTTTGCAATATTGCTTCTTTGAAACTTTCCTTCCGGACATTTTTTAAGTTGTGCACTTAATAACTTCACGCCATCTTAAAGGGTTCTTTCTATCGCGTATCAAACATGGTTTACCACAGAAGATGCAATGCTGTTTAAAATCTGTTTAAATTTCGGTACTTGAGACCTTCTACGTCTAATGGCAGGTTAACTGTGGGATCTATCATGACCTATCCTACGTGTCGTGACTGCTCTGCTGATATGATGTTTTGATGTCTAAGTAGTCTCTATGACATTGTATAGCTAGAGGAGGATTTTGCTGAAGTTTACTTTCTAGGGTGATGTGAAAGCTGTCTCCTCTTGCTTTACTGGCAGCTATACTAATCGTTATTCTATGAGGACCTGCATTGGTAAGGTGTCTGTTCTGTTTGCAGTTTGGAAATATATATTTTTTTAAAGTGGAGTGAACTAATGTACTGTTAGAAGAACAGAAACGCAAATGCAAAAACTGATCCAAGGCTGAACACGTTACACCGGACGAACAGACATTTCATTAATTATAATGTGAACATATTTCTGAAGACACATAGAATGTTGACTTTTTGTTGACGCTGGCTGGATAATGTTGCACGACAGAAAACATTTCGCATGTGCTGGAGGTGACAACACATCAATATAATAATAAAAACATGGACAATGCATTACAAGATGGATTAGCAATGCGAAGGTTCTTTTACAATGCAAGATTTCTTACTAAATTAAATATGCGGTAAATACATGGCTTATCGAAGTCGAAGAAATGTCAACAAACGTGTTACTAGAGCACGCTGATGTGAATGCTTCACAAAGGAAGTGATGAGAACGAGTAATGTCACTTGTCGTTTATCCCATACTAACAATAATGATAAAAAAGCAGATGCTATTCACAAAACTGCAAAAGCATATGCTGTGCATCTCATACGCTATCTGCGTGTAAATGCGAAATTCAGTGTGAACGGCGTATATGTTTATCTATATGACCATTGTTTTTGCCCACACAGGCTATTTTTAAATGGTTGTAAAAAAATTGCTCAATGATGCCAGAGTGGCATCATGCTGTTTCTGGATCAGTACGCCCTAAAGTACCAGAAACCACCCTACTTCCAGGTTTATCTCTATTCCGTATACCTGGCAAACATATTATGTTCTTTCAGGTGTCATTCGAGAAGATGCGGCAAATACAAATGCAATTCTGATGAAGACTGCTATTTGTTCGAATGTTCGTGCGGGCCATACAGACATGGGCGTCCCTTTGGAGTAATTATCACATTTGAGCGTACCACTAAGCGAAATATCGATAGAGTTGGTGCTCCGTTGGTTTACGAAATGCCTTTTCACACAAAATTAATATATTCCGGTTCACTGAACCTCTTGAACCACTAGTGGTTAGTAAATCTGTATGTTGCCGTAGTCCGCCTACGTACGTCGTGTGAGATATAATTGTTATTAAAGTGGATTTTCATTTATTTAACATCCATTTCTCCCTGTCTCCTTGCCTGCCTCTCTTCCTCCCTCCCTCCCTCCCTCCCTCTCCCTCCCTCCATCCCTCTCCCTCAATCCCTCACTCCCTCCCTCTCCCTGCCTACCTCCCTCACTCACTCCATCTATCCTTCCCTCCTTCCCCTACCTCCCTAGTTCTCTCACCCCCTCTATCCATACAGTTGACGTTTCTTGGTCAATGTACCGGTATTGCTTTTGAAGGTTTCACTGCAAAGTCACACGTTTGATTTCAGGACGAGCCTTGATGGTGAGCTCCAGCGAAGATCACATCGAAAACAAACTTAGACCGCAAGGCACCTGTCTTAGAGCGACGCGTAAACACTATTGTGGCCTTTGGAAAGGATATATTGATATAATGTTAAGAATAATTTCTGTTTTGGACACATTAATTTTATTTTATTGACGATGTTTCGTGTGTCTGTTGACTAATAAACTTTTGCTGCGAATAGTTTTTATTCGTGTTGACGTTTCACAAAACCAAAGGGCATCTATCGTATTCAATCCATGTTCGGATGCATCATGTGGATTTAATACAACGGTAATGGAGCCGAAGACATACACATATTTTAAGTCGACGCACATCAATTTATTCACGTCTTAGTCCACCGACCGTTCTCCAGACCATCGATACATATTGCCCTTTAAACTTTCTAGTAGTCAGTCCAACAGTAAATGTGGGTGACTGTCTACACATTGGTGTGTTATGGCACACTTCATTAGCAATATGTGAAGATCGTCCTTTCTCAAGAAATGTATATGGAGACACAAGTAGTTAACTTCAGTGTGGCGATGGTGGTGGTTGTTGTGGTGGCTGTGATGGTCGTTGTGGTGTTGGTGGTGGTGTTGGTGGTGTTGGTGGTGGTGTATATGAAACGTACAAACAACTAAACTACTATTCGCCACAAATGTGTATTAGTCAACATGTTAGAAACATGGTGTCACGAGGTCGCCACTGTTCCTCATGAAGGCGATTAAGAAAAATCAAACTTAATATTTTGCATTATTAGCTTCACAATAATGTGAAGAGAATGAATATGGTTGATTGGAAAGTATTCGATGCACAACATTAAATATTGAATACATTACCATGATTTAAATCATATATCTACATTGTATGATGGTGTTCCTTTTTTGGTAATAGCTGAGATACATAACATAAAACGTCTCGGTTGGGTAATTAGTTTGTAAATGTTTGTCTACCAATAGTCATTAATGAATATTCTAAAAGGCATCATAATTGGCTTATTGTTTACACTTACCATCAAAGTAAACGTAGAGAGTCGATCTGTTGACATGCACAAAACGTCAGTCCACATTACTTGTCCAGTCGCAGTAGTGTACAAAAAGTAATAAATCACATTCGCAGTCAGTCAAGAAAGTATGCAAATATACGGAAACCTTTGAACACTTGCAGTGCAGTTAGTCATGGTCCATTCGTAGTTTTGTAAGCATCTTTATTGAATTTAACAGTGAAATTGTATTGACCGTTAGTCTGTAGCGTATGCGAATAATGGAACATATCTCACTTATGCACCATCTTGTGTGACCGTTGGTATCGCTTTCACAGATGATCGATTGCTACGTCATCTGAACCCTCACTATTTTCACCAACGTTCATAGTCCGCCGACGATCGGTTGCTAGGTAACGAGTACTCCTAGTCCGCTACCGTTTTAATCCATGCTGTTTTCACCGATGACTTGTTGCTACAGTTATTAGTCCAGTCCATAGTTACTTACCTGTGATTTACTTTCATTACAAACATCGTCGAAAACTATGGAAATATGTGATGGAGGAATTACTCCACGTGACCGTTCGGTGGGGCGACTTCCCGCCGGTCACCACACCCAAAGACTGGACAAATACCGTCGTTGATTATGCCTGTCTCCTCATTGAGCATCGCCTCCGATGGTTAGATGTGATGACCGAGCTACGAACCAACACCGGTCGACATCAACGCCCTGTATAACCCCGGTCGACGTATCACCTGCTGCTTCGATTACAGCCACGCGCATCTCGGTAACCATCGTCACAAGTGGAATCAAGTGATGGCTGACATTCACTCTACCACTATCACCAGCCCTCCTCGACCACGTCGACTGACAGAACTTCGAGATATAGTTGTACATCGTTTACACCATGACGGTCTACCTAGATGTTTTCCTCAATGTTATTTTGATCATCCAACATTATTATTTCGTGGCTCTACATGGACGGTGTTGCTTCACATTACTTAACTTGCTTCATCACATCATTATTATTATTATTATTATCATAACTACTTTTGACAGTACTGTTATTTGACACTGTTCTTATTTCGTATCCACCTTGCTTCGATTTATTAAATTACTTAACTTGCGTCGTTTAATTAGTATTATTATTATAATTAATTTTGATACTGCTTGTTTCGATTTATTATAATAAACGTTTGTACCTATATCCACGTTTCTTCCTTCTTTGTCAACCACTAGCGATGCAGAAACAACACACCAATACCGAGACAGTTAGCAACCCAACAGTCGACTACGTATAAAAACACAGAGAGCGACTGGATCTTTGGTTCAGACGGATCGAATTACATACACTAGTAGCTAGCGGCGAATTTAGGTCGTAGCAGATAGTCCCACCAGCTAGCGATAAAAAAGCATACATATCACGACTGGCTCGATTCAACCTTTGGGTCAGACTGATCGACTTACATACTGTCAGTAGCCGTGAATGTGGGTTTTCCCCAACGATCAAAGGAATGTGCTGTTTCCCCAATATCTATCTATAGTAACCTAAAAAAATCGCGCCTCTATTGGGGGTACAAAAACGACTTACTTACCATTAAGTAAAAAGCCAGCAAAGATATCATCATATGTTGCCTGGTTGTCAAACATCATCTGGCTGGCGTCAAATGGTGAAGTGAGATGCACCTGGCATTGGAACAGCAGAGGATGTCGTTCCATTCGTTCGTATCAATTGAGAGCGACATTCTACGGAAACCTGCCTTTTCGTCCATTATTGACGACTTCTCGTTAAGAAAATCCTGTAAAGTCAATTTTGAATAACTAGGCATATATATGTTAAATACATTTTTCCCTGTCTGCTTGAATTGGTTCCCCGGGAGCTCTTGGCACTTGGGCACGTGCTACCACTGTTCGGACTTCATTCATGCTAGGGTTCTCAATTAGTGGCTTAATTGTTTCTAAATAATACTACGCAATTGAGAATCATCCCCTTTGCTCAGCATCAGCGAGACGCTCCGCTTTTTAAACCTGATAACCAGAATGAATGAATGAATAATTTTATTTTGGCTACACGTACATTTGAACATACTTACAATATGATTTGAGTCACAGATTATACAAATAGCGGAGCAACCAAGGAGATCCTCTAGAAACCCCGCGGGGCTTATGACGAAGACCACCCAGAAATAAATCAACATAATTATTTTGTTTCCTTAGGCTTACGCCAAAAACATATACTAAGCAACATTATTGCAAGTGCAATACAATATAATGTAAAACAAATTGCTTAAATATGTACATACAAATTGTAATTAGAATTGTATGAACAAATACGACACTAATAACCTAACTAATTATTGCACATGAATACATTACTATGTGAACATGAACATATTAAGTAATGCAAGAACCATGAATACATTAAATACTATACGAACATCAATTCATGGTTTTATCTGCCATGTTAAAATAAAGGTAGACGTAGAGTATATGTTATACAAATACAAATTGAGTCTCAAAAAGTTTGCTTAAATATCAACATATAATCTGTACTTTGAATTATATGAACAAATAATACACTAACTACACAAGTGTCATGGATTCATTAAATCTGAGCATGAATACATTAAGTAATACATGATCCTGACTACTTTAAATATTACATAAGCATGAAACACATGGTCTTCTCCACTATGTGAAATTAAATGTAGATATAGAGTACATTTTGTACAAATACAAAGTTTCTTATTTGCAGTGTTTACTGTAACGTCATTGCTATTTAGAAAGTAGCAGTTCTTTCAGTTTATTTTTAAATTGTTTAATGGACACAAGCTGTTTTAATTTACTAGGTAATGCATTCCAGAATACTGGTCCTGAATAATTTATTGTACATTTCCTTCTGTTTGTTCTTATGTTTTGGATATAATAGCTATTTTGGTTTCTTAAATTATGTTTGTCGATATTTTTTATTCTCGTAAGCATTGAAGACATAGGATCTGGGAGTTTGTTATTTGCTGCTTTATACATAAAAATACATAGTTGATCAGAAGATCTGTACTAGCGACCGACCGGTTCAGTAAATAATCTTTCCGGACATTGGTTTGTCCAACAAAATAGCTTTCTTAACATAGACAATGTTCAATTTCTCTTTCTAAATTACTTAATATTTTATTACACATTATGTAAGTAAGGTAAGGTTCTTTATGCCCACAATAATATGTACAGTATCTCAATTTTTTTATTTATGTTACTTTCTGACATACCAGTTAATTAATGCTGAGTTAATTAAATATCATTCAATAGATGGCTCTAAAAATCAACACATCCCTATATTGTAGCACTGAGGCACTGTCAACGTTACGGATGGGAAGCAACATCTTAGTTGAACTAATTCGTATTTGTACATCAATATCGATAGCTAATAAGGAAGTGTATTGGCATTTAATATGATTAGTTCGTATTAATCCAGCTCGGTGACAGTCGGTTATCAGACCTGTAAGAAGGTTACTCTTGCAGATGAGACACTGCCATAGATTTTTATGAGCTTATGACTGCTGTTTACCACTGTGTATTAATTCTGTCAACACAACCCGAGGGTTAAAAAAAAACACTATGAACAAGTGCACAGGAGAATCTACTATCTATCCACCTGATCGTTCAGATGGATTTTATATAACAAATAACTCAAATACTCATTTAAATGACACGAAGTCAGTGATTTCATACCGATCATATATTTGATCTGCTGCACAAGCTGTGTTCATATATTGAAAAATATACTGACGTTGATGTTGCACTGGATACATGGTTGACACAATTTAGAAAGATACATTGATGTGTGTATGTGTGCGTGCGTGCGTGCGTGCGTGTGTGCGTGTGTGCGTGCGTGCGTGTGTGCGTGTGTGCGTGTGTGCGTATGTGTGATCATGAGGGATGGTGAACAAGAGCTCGCAGATCCAAGCAAAATCGCAAATACCTTAAATGATTATATCACATCCACATCCAGCCAATACACCTTTGACTTCTAAATTGAGCACCAACAGTCACACACAGCTCCGAATTGTTTTTCGATATAAGCTGTATGGTGAGTTCTTCATCCCAGAAATCGTGGAACAAACTGTGAACAAAACACTAGTTCAGGCTCTTCATCCTGGCAAATCCACCTGATGCTCGGATGTTGAGAACAGCTGCTCCAGTCATAATAATGTGAATCACAATGTTCATAAACAATAGTATTAGGAGCGGCAAATTCCCAACATTGTGGAAACTTGCAAAGGTCACCCCAATTCACTGGAAGGGGCCTACCGACATCTAAGAGAACTACCGACCCATTTCAGTATTGTGTGCTCTCAGCAAAATATTAGAGATACACACACACACACA
>BSQZ01000101.1:110000-122500 GCA_033239005.1 Lamellibrachia satsuma
TGGCCAATTTAAATAGGGATGTGCCCATCAATCAGGACGATGGGGCTGGAGGGAGCAAATAAAAGGGCTGGGTCAATGCCCGGAATGGTGAATGCTTATTGAGGCAAAGCGATGAGCATGGGATCTAATATCACTGCTCATTCTAAAACTTAAATCTAACAGTAGACCAATTTTAAAATAGTAATATCTACACAACATAGTAGTTTCACAGATAGCAAGTGCGTCTACTGTCTACTGTAGCCCTTCTAGCATACATGCTGGGGACGCAACTGTGCAACTTGTAAACAAAATGGGTCAGTGATCATCCAGTGGGTCCCAAATGTGTCAACGGTCATCTTGTTGGAATCATAGTTAATTTAATTTCAATTGTGTAACATATTTCAGAATTGTAAATTTGTTTAACTAATACATCTAATTACATACACCTTTTTTATCATTTATAATATGTATAATGTGTTTTCATACTTTTTGCCGATGATACGAATATATTTTGTGCCGGTAACAATCTATTCTAACTACGAGATATATTAAATACATAATTTGCTAAATTATATATATATGGTTTGCTGTAAACAAAGTATCACTAAGCTTATCAATAACAAATTATATGTTATTCAGGAACCGTCCGCCAGATGTTGCCATTAATGTGTGCATAGATAACGAACGAATAACCAGAGCACGTGTAACACAAGTTCTAGGAATACTGGAAACTTCACATTAATGCGGTTAGAACAATATTGTCGAAAGTTGCAGAGATCATTTACACATTAATCTTGGCGGAATGTACAAACTGTATTGTTCTATGTTGTTGTCATATTAACTATTGTAGTGAGATATGGGGTAATACCTATGTTATTAAGGGTATTACAATACTGCAGAAATGAGTAGTTCCGTCTCTTCTGTGGCGCAAAGCGTTTGGAGCATGCCAGCACTCTCTTCAAGCAAATGTGCAATTTAAAATTTGTAGACAGTTAAATTTAAGACAGCGATTATAATGTATAGGCGATCACAATGTACTTCTGAATAGTTTGCAAAACATATTTAAACTGTATGTTTCAACGAATTGTACACGACAGAGAGATACCTTCAGAAGTCACCATGTGCGTACCAACATAAAACAATGTGCATTTACGTTTGTGGAGTAAAACTATGACATTCTTTGCATGTAAGTGTGTAGCGTTTACTTCCCAAGTTAGTCTTATGAAATGATGTTTGTTGTATCACTGTTTTGCAAATATGTCTATCAATCCGCGTTAGCACCGATTGAAGGAAAAACAATAACACTCTCACCACAACATCGATCACCATCACTAGGACGTTCGATGGCATCCGCAGGCCGGCAAAACTTGGTTGCACCAGCAGGGCCGGAATGAGACCCTGGATATGTCGCATCTTCACATCTAAAGTAGGTGCAAGGAAATAAAACCACAAAAACGATATATAAACTCGGGAAACATTCAAACTCAATATAAACAGGTAAATGTAGATTTTAAAAGGCAGCCTGGAAATATACATATAATGTACTTTCCCTGCGATCTTTAGTCAACCTGTTTATTTTGTTAGGTTCATTTGCTCGCGGGATGCATAATCCATCAATAAAAGCTTTTAATCGGGTCAAATTTTGCATCGTTTTTTATAAGTATATTCCTGGTGTAACATATCATCTTCATTTCAGCTTCAATTAATGTCATACCGTCAAGGCCTTCTTCTGTTCCACTGTGGGTTCCAGGTAAGGGATTTCGTCAACCTGGTGGAAACCAAATTCGTCAGAGACTGCGATTTCCCCCAGAAATCAACATACAAGATACACCCCGTCACAATGGTGTCTAAAACAATGTCTTCATGCACGAGGGATCATATTATCAGCAATGCAACTGTAAATATGTGTACAGCACAATACCATAATCTTCTGATATGGTCATATCCAACCAATTAGACCTCAGCCGTTTATAAGGGCCCTGGTTCCCCATTTAGTTGATCAGAAATGGGAAACCAGTACGTTCAGGAATGATATCCAATGTATTCTCTAAACTATGCGCCAGAGTGCGACACTTGAATAAATCGAAGTACGCTGCTATTTTGGGATGGATTTGGCTGCATTGAAGCGGCCGTGTTTAAACAACTTCAGGACTAAAATAAACCAGGCTCCACACAAAAATTCGAAAAGACGTATCAATGTATGGGTGCGTAAACCCTTTTTGTTGAAAGATCCAGGGTTACAAAATACTTAATGTATGGCTTAATATAACATATTCAACAATAAACATCATATATTTCCGGTTCAGATGCATAAGCGTACAGTTCCCAAAATCCTAATCCTAAACTAAAAATTCAAAGTTCTTTAACTAATATTTCAACTTATAACACAAATCAAACCAGATAATAGTTGATAACAGTACCACAAATTGGAGAACTTCTAGCCTCTAGGATCGCCAATATAACTTTTAACTTTGAAATCGAACTTTCCCATACACAAAGAAAGGAAGAACCTCTAGCACCGCTGGATATACAAAACTTAGACTCCGCCTTAAAGTAGACATAAACTACATAAAACTAAATTAGCTAGGTTATGAAAGTAAGAAAAAACCAATAAAAAAATAAAAAATAGGGGGTTGACCGTTGATGGTGACTTATGGATACGCACAGGGTATAAAAAAATCAAAGGACCTAACTTCAAACTTTTGGAATGCGAGTACTACGACAAATATTACTGCATTGAATGAGTCTAAATTACGGATAAACAATATAGAATCATGACAGATAAACCACAAATTCATTGGTTCTGTCCACCGTGTGACACAAAAGTGAAGAACAATTTTAAATGCTGCGAGGAAAGGTGTCAACAGTTCATAAGGACAGTGGAAGAGAGAATTGTTGAACTAGATAAAGAAATCAGAACCAAAGTGGACAAAACAAGAGTCAGCGAAATTATTAAATAAGCTAAGTTGGGCAAAAAACGAGCAAAGTCATCAGCCCAAATGATGTTAAAGAAGATGTACAAATTCAGGTAAAACAACAAAACATGGAATCAAGACAGAGAAAAAGACTCAACAACGTAATCATCTTCAACTTACCAGAATCTACATCACAACAAAAAACTATGAGACAACGACATGACAAAGAACAAATTCTAGAAATGTGTACAGAGATAAACAATAACTTCACAGACATTGACGTCACAGAAACCCGGAGGTTTGGGGAAGACAAGGAAAGCGCAACCAGTCCCAGACCGGTAATAATCACATTAACACACATTGACAACAAACGAACCCTTCTTCGAAGGTTCCATTTCATCAAAGACAATGACAAGTTCAAAAATGTAAAGATTAATCATGACAAAACTAAACAAGAAAGAGAGGAGTAACAAAAACTGTACGAAGAAGCTAAGAAGCATCAGACAGGTCGAAGAATGCACGTGCAGAGTCAGGGGTCCACCATGGGAAAGAAAAATAAGAAATATAAGGACAAGCCAATAAAGACTACACATATACCTAGAATGACAGATGGTAAAACAAATGTAAATACAGAAAATTTTAATGAGATAGGTAACATTATGTGTTTCTACGCCAATGCTGACCAATTATTAAACAAGCAAAATGAATTTGAACAAATAATTAAATAACCAAAACCCCACATAATAGCAATTAATTATGTAAAACCAAAAAACCAAACTTACTGTAACCATACCAGAATTTATCTTAGAAGGCTATACGTTATTCTAAAAATATATATAAAATAACGAAGGAAGGGGTATTATAAGTCTTAAATTCCCTACATGCAGAAAATATAAACCTGGTCTCAATTTGCAAGGAATGCTTATTTCTAAAAATTATTAGATCAACATCAGGACTTAGATACTCACATATTGTAACTACATGAGATTTCAATCTCCCAGATATTAACTGGAAACATTGGACGACCAAATCAAATAAACCTAGCAACGTAAACTTAACATTTGTGGAATGCCTTAGAGATACTCTTAGATATCTAGCTTACATAGCATGCATAACTTAAACATTAATTCTTTGAAATAACGTCTACAAACTAATAAGTATTCACGTATTCACTAATAGTTGCCATTATATATGTATTTACGTATCAGTATCTCGGCGCGTAACTTATGGAGCACATGTGACCGGCAAATCCAGCTGACGTGAGTGCCTATAAGTTAATGAACTAGCAATACGTAGAGGGACAAAATTTAGGCTGAAACTGTCTAATGCGTTACGCAATGCTACGCACCATTGTCTGGAGTGACCGAAGTAGGAGCGGCCAGACGAATGCACTTGTTTGTCTGACACGCCGTGACACTGTAACTGAATGAACGCCGCGTTACTAACTCGTTGAACAGAAATAGCCGCACCTCGTGTTAGCATTAGTTAGTGCTAGACATACTTAACAAATTAACCAAAGTTACACATAACTTTGAATTCAATTTCACAAATCACCAATCATATATGATAAAAGGGAAAACATAGCAATATAGCATAACAAACAATTAGTTTCATGCGGATTATATACTAAATATCTAAGTATTTAAGCATGACATTGCCTAAGCACACACGAACGACATTGAATTCAACGGGCGAACTTCTGGCGATGGCACTGCCACCTCCGTAACTGAAGGGCCTAGCGGCAAATTCAAACACGCAATCTAAAATACAGTTGTATCAAGTCTACTTCATTAAAACACAAATATGTATGTATAAATGTGACAAAACTAACTCACTATAGAATTTTAAATGTAAAGCTGACCAGCGAGAAGGTCAACGTGTCTAACGTAGACTATCGGCGTCTGCACACGTCTCCAACCCAGGGCAAACTGCGCTGGTCAATCACTAACATCCGTCTAGCTAGTTAATCTGGGAGTGCTACCCTAGTGGCCTCTAGTGAGTGACCCAAGGTATTAATCCAATAACGCTCTGTCACAGTGCACCAGTTAGGGTTACACTTTCCCCCACTTTAAAATCTAGACGTTCGTTGCTAGAATGCATAGGACAGTGACTTATGTAGAGAGTATTGAGTCATATGGACCCTTTGGCTAAAATCTGATTTTTTTCCGAATGTCACCTGTTGCACCGCATCGTGGTAGCAATTTAAACTAATGGGTTACTAAGATTGACTTCGCGAGATCCTAGATGGGCTATTGATGTAGGGCCAAGTTGCTCTCTTCATAAGTGTGTTCCTTGATCATACAAATATTGACAATATCTGTATTTGTGTGTCTCTCTCCGTCTCCCCCCCTCAGTCGTACGACGCGTACCTGCTGTATTTAACAAGATATTTAACAAGAGTTGCCATCCAAGCCAAAGACCAAATGACAAGTGGACAAAGAAGCCATTGGTTTATCGAGAGTCCAACAATTTTCATCTACGTGTAACCAGCCCTCCTGAGATATGTGTCAACTTTGTTTTTAAACATATTCACGCAGCTAGCAGTTACACAATCCGTAGACAATTTGTTCCATTCATTTATTGTCCTCTGTGAGAACGAGTACTTCCTGATATCCAATCTACACTGATCATTTACTAAATTTTCTCATGTCCTCTTGTTCTACTATCTTCATGAGTGAAAAAAAAAACATATTTCAATCAATAATTTCCTACCCATACAGTATCTTAAAAACGTCAATCTGATCTCCTCTTAACCTCATTGTCTCTAGGGATATATGTACTCAAGGCATCAATAATTTCTTGAACGCAACACCGCACTTCTGGAACAACCTGCCTCTTTCCATGCTTGCTACAGTCTGCCATAACAGCTTTCGATAATATATATATATATATATATATATATATATATATATATATATATATATATATATATATATATATATATATATATATATACATATATATATATAGAGATAGATAATGGAAATTCATGACACTCTCTTTTATAATTCATTGTTATTATCTACAGCATTGCTGGGCCCAAGTCAAGTTTCTGCAAGTCCAAGTCATTCTCAAGTAATCAGCCTTCAAGTCAAAGTCAAGTCCTAAGGCGTCAGTCCTCAAGTCTGGGTCTAGTCCCAAGTCGTCAGCCCTCAAGTCCAAGTAAAGTCTCAAATAAGTCATAAGCATCCCCGAGCGCAAGTACAATCATGTCATTGTGTGATTATTTAACATTTGGTTAATTTTAGTATTTAGATAATATAATTATCACAACTTATCATTCTTTTGTTTATATACAGATTTAATTCCTACACCACTATACAGAACACAACATTAAACAAGCATCTAACATATTATCCATACTATTTAGTGTGGCTCAATAAATACTTGGAATGGCATGAACCAATCAATCAACCTGTTCTGAAGACAAACAATGATAATACAGATGATTCCTTTGTGTAGGCCTAGACCTGCATGCTACCTTTACGATCACCATGGTGTCGGACAGTGATGATCGGTTTTATGCATAATAATGCCACCTTGGCTAAAAACCCTCTCCACAGGAGAGCTGTTGGCAGGTACAGCTAGTATTGATTGTACAATTGAAAACAGCTTCGGAAATTTGGTGCGGCTGGCATCCCAACATTTAAGGCAATCCTTGTCGCATTATTGGCTTTCTATGATGTCCGCGTACATTATATTCTCCGCGACAAGTGACAAGGTTGACTGCTGGTTGATAGGTAGGCAAACAATCGTCAAGCCTTGCTGGGTGGTGGCTGACTGGTTACATTAAGCGTGGTCGGTGTCGCGGTTTGGTCATCCATGTTGATGGAGCCCCTTATGGCACGCTGTCGCCAACCATCATGGTCCTCAAATAGACCATGTCACTAAATGGCAGATTTTGAATTGCTTTGTTACTGATATCCATTTTGGCGCGCACATATGCACCACGAAATCGCTTCACTTGGCTGTCTTTCAGAGCCTTGACTAGCCCCCCAAGGAAACGCACACTGTCGGTGTCCACCAAGTCATGGAGATGCTTCTAGAGTGAAAGTATGCCGGCCACCACAAGGCTGATGGTGACAATGATTTTACATTGCGTAAGGTCAGTTGTATCTACAGATGGCTCTGAGATGGTAGCCAGCTCATCTAGCTGACTCCACTCTCTCGCTGTGAACATCAGTTCCTCGTGGCTCGTTCCTTCCAGAAGACTGTTGAGCTCGCAACACCACCGACAGCAACACATCCGACATAATTTGCTGTAGTATAGAATTTCATTTGGTGGAAACAACGGCAGTGAAACTTTTGTGCCAAACGTGGTCTCAAATGCTTCTTTGGCTGTGTAACTGGTGTGAAACATAGAAATCAGCTTGCACGTCTTAGCCGTGGCAAGTTTGACAGCTTTGGTTTTCATCTGGCCATCAGTTATAGCGAATTGTAAGGAATGGGTGAAGTACTGCAAATTAGTTGTCTTATAAGCATTCGTCAGATGGTGGGTCACGTCAACACAGTCTTCCTCTGATAACGCTTCCCATAAGTTTTCATTGTGTACTTCAAGCTGCTGTTTTTCGTCATCGTCACCCTCAAGTGATTGGAAATGAGTCCGTGAAAGCTTTCCTCGTGTTGGCAGCGTTGTCTGTGATTATATGAGTGATCTTACCCACTAGGTAATAGCCAGCAAAGACTACGTCAACAACTTCACTAATTCGCTCCGCCTTATGGGGTCCCTTAAAGCGGTCACATCCAATCAATGCTGACATTGGTTGCACGAGATTACGATCCATAAAGTGTGCATTGATGCCTATTAAACCCCCACCGTCCTATCACTCCAAATATCTACAGTCAAGGACACACTTGCGGCTCCGCTCAAAGAAGTCTTGATACGTTCTTTCTCCTCATTGTGCTGGATAGTAATTCTGACAGTCACACTCTCACGACTTACAATCGTGTAGCATGCATCGACCACTTCCATAAATATCTGAAACCTGGGCGCTCTACGAGCGATATTGGCACTGGACAACCAATTATCAAGTCTTTGACAATTGGGTTAGTGATGTCTTTCTGCCACCGGTGACTGGTTGGGTAGGTTGATGTACCGGGAGGCTGACACAAGTTTGTCGTCTTTCTCTGCGCATCATCCTCATCCGTGTCATTTTGAAGTCATGTAAGTGGAGTATTTGAACAGACGACAAATGAGTTAATCAGGGCCCTACATAAAAACCTACCAGATAATGTATAGTCCACCAGTATCCCGTTTGCATTATGCGTTTTCTATGCAAGCCTTGTTCGCATACAAAAATAAAATAAAACCTCATAAAGTTGCATATGTGTAACTGGGGTATATATATATATATATATATATATATATATATATATATATATATATATATATATATATATATATATATATATATATATATATATATATGGTTCGACCAACCCAGTGGCCCAATTAACACTGCCTTCCCTTAATAGTGTGGTATAAAGTGTCATGAAAACAGCTTCCGTAGGATTTGCGTTTTAAAATTGATTGGTTTGCTTTATCGGGATGATTGCAGGGCTAAATAAGTATGGTAGACGCAGGGCTAAATAGGGTATGGTGATATTTTGGGGAAAAATCTAAAAAGAACGGCCGCTAGCCATAACAAGCTTTGTAATCCGTTTCAATTCCAACATTCTATTTCTGTAGACGGAGTTCACATGTACTCTTATCGCACAACCATTGAATAAGCAGGCTGGTGATCCGAATGACGTTTATTATGCTAGTTGAAGGGTGCGTATGCCAATGCATTTTGCAAGACACCATTCACACAAAACAATGTCCTTTTGCAAGGCGTGATACATAGTTAATATATATTTAAATGCTTCTTTGAAATGTTATAATCTGTAAATACTCGACTAATATTACTATATTATGTGCAGTTGTATTTATGTGTTGTTTTTCGTGTGAAGGGCATTGATCTCTCTAGTACAGGAATATGCACTATAAAAAAGCGAAACTAATATTATTAGTGTTAATATTGTAGTGTAAGTAATTCATCAGAAGGAACCATGTAAAACTGTTGACAATAATGGTCATGATTTGAGCATGTGATTTGAATATAAAATTATTGTTGTAATGTGACTCAACCAATCCAACTTTTGTTAATGTGACTTTAGTCCGTGTCTCCGTGTTTATCTAGTGACACAGTGGAGTCCGTGTATCCGTGTTTATCTAGTGATACAATGGAGTCCGTGTCTCCGTGTTTATCTACTGATACAGTGGAGTCCGTGTCTCCGTGTTTATCTAGTGATACAATGGAGTCCGTGTCTCCGTGTTTCTCTAGTGATACAGTGGAGTCCGTGTCTCCGTGTTTATCTACTGATACAGTGGAGTCCGTGTCTCCCTGTTTATCTAGTGATACAGTGGAGTCCGTGTCTCTGTGTTTATCTAGCGATACAGTGGAGTCCGTGTCTCTGTGTTTCTCTAGTGATACAGTGGAGTCCGTGTCTCTGTGTTTATCTAGCGATACAGTGGAGTCCGTGTCTCCGTGTTTCTCTAGTGATACAGTGGAATCCGTGTCTCTGTGTTTCTCTAGTGATACAGTGGAGTCCGTGTCTCTGTGTTTATCTAGTGATACAGTGGAATCCGTGTTTACGTGTTTCTCTAGTGACACAGTGGAGTCCGTGTCTCTGTGTTTATCTAGTGATACAGTGGAGTCCGTGTCTCCGTGTTTCTCTAGTGATACAGTGGAATCCGTGTCTCTGTGTTTATCTAGTGATACAGTGGAGTCCGTGTCTCCGTGTTTCTCTAGCGATACAGTGGAGTCCGTGTCTCCGTGTTTCTCTAGTGACACAGTGGAGTCAGTGTCTCCGTGTGTATCTAGTGATACAGTGGAGTCCGTATCTCTGTGTTTATCTAGTGATACAGTGGAGTCCGTGTCTCCGTGTTTCTCTAGTGACACAGTGGAGTCAGTGTCTCCGTGTGTATCTAGTGATACAGTGGAGTCCGTGTCTCTGTGTTTATCTAGTGATACAGTGGAGTCCGTGTCTCCGTGTTTCTCTAGTGATACAGTGGAGTCCGTGTCTCCGTGTTTCTCTAGTGATACAGTGGAGTCCGTGTCTCCGTGTTTCTCTAGTGATACAGTGGAATCCGTGTCTCTGTGTTTATCTAGTGATACAGTGGAGTCCGTGTCTCCGTGTTTCTTTAGTGATACAGTGGAGTCCGTGTCTCCGTGTTTCTCTAGTGATACATTGGAGTCCGTGTCTACGTGTTTCTCTAATGACACAGTGGAGTCCCTGTCTCTGTGTTTCTCTAGTGATACAGTGGAATCCGTGTCTCTGTGTTTATCTAGTGATACAGTGGAGTCCGTGTCTCCGTGTTTCTCTAGTGATACAGTGGAGTCCGTGTCTCCGTGTTTCTCTAGTGATACAGTGGAGTCCGTGTCTCCGTGTTTCTCTAGTGATACAGTGGAGTCCGTGTCTCCGTGTTTATCTAGTGATACAGTGGAGTCCGTGTCTCCGTGTTTCTTTAGTGATACAGTGGAGTCCGTGTCTCTGTGTTTATCTAGTGATACAGTGGAGTCCGTGTCTCCGTGTTTATCTAGTGACACAGTGGAGTTAGATTATCTGTACTAGTTTGTTGCTAGTTCGCTGAACCATCGATTGCAAAAATCAACATGCAAATTATTTGACTGTTATGTTGTTCATAAACAAGATGTATTCTCATTGATGTGGTAATTATGTTTACTCATAGACGTAACATTTAACATGTAAATCAGAAGTATTACCATATGAGTGCCATCACTGAAAATATCACAATAATATTGTAGTAGTGACAACAGAGATACTATCGCAGCAGTCAATAGCCTACCCGTGGCCCCTGTGAATCAACCAAGGCACAGTGCTTAATACAATTGCTGAATGTGCTGAAAAATGTGTGATATTGATAATATGAACGCAAAGTGTGCATTACATATCGAATGATGAAGATTGTTAAGAAAAGATGCGTGCATGTATGGTGCAGCCCCAGATTGCTGTCCTTTATTTCCCTTACTTGTTTCACAATGACGCAGAACGGGTCGTTTTCGAAGCAAACAAGTGTGCCGTATAGGAAACAATCCCATCAGCTCTACAGACGGTAATGCTTTCATTTTAATTACAAATATTTCAATACTCTAAATAAGAACATTATCAGTATCCGCAGTCCTCTTCTGAACTTGTTCAGAGGTGTGCGCAAATTAAAGCTGAGTTACGTTGATGTGTAATATTTTCGGATTCATATTTAACAGACTGGAGCGCCACCTAGTGAGTATGGTCGTGTGCTAAAACAATGATTCTGTTTTGTTGCGCCTCTGAGCTCAGGTTCCTGAGGATATACGCGCCAGAGAAGTTTATTATTATTATTATTAGTCTGCGTGTGTCGGTCATCTCTTGATTTTAGTTGCACATCGTTAGTTTTCATTATCTATTTTAGATGCATACCCCCAACACCATGACTTTTGTTTCGTTTTAACTAGTTCCACCCGGTATTTCTTTGGCATATTCAGCGTGTCAAGAGTTGCAATGTCATATATATATATATATATATATATATATATATATATATATATATATATATATATATATATATATATATATATATATATATATATATATATATATATATATATATATATATATATATATATATATATATAGTTATATCGGCTGATACATTTAATTGAGAAGCAATTTTCCGAAAACTCCAACAAACATATAATCGAAAAAATACATAGTAAATACGAAACGTCTCAATTGTTTAACTATCTTTCTATCATCGTAATACTTAAAGATATCGTAAACATTGTATTAACTCTTATTGTATGTCATTGAATATAATGTTTTATTCCTATAAACAGCTCAGTTAACCCCCAACTTGACGTTTATCTGAAATAGTCAAAACATTTAAATATAATAAATGTATTTTAACATTTGGCGTGATTACAAAATATGCTACAATATATGTGGAAACACTTGAAAAAAAATGGGATACTTGAGAACCATGTTATGTGGCCGGAGTGTAAAGGTATTCGTGTTCGTTAAAAATAGGAACAGGCTTTACGTGTTACAGGCTTTACGTGTTACATGTCTTAGCGCGCAAATAACGGCACTC
Source organism: Lamellibrachia satsuma (assembly GCA_033239005.1). Taxonomy (NCBI): domain Eukaryota; kingdom Metazoa; phylum Annelida; class Polychaeta; order Sabellida; family Siboglinidae; genus Lamellibrachia; species Lamellibrachia satsuma. The sequence goes on from BSQZ01000101.1 coordinate 122,028, forward strand.
AATAATGATAACAATAATAATAATAAAATATAAAATACTTCTACTACGCTAAAACCACTGGTGACCCAAAAAGTGGTTAATCTTTTTATAATCGTTAAGCAGTTCAAATTGTAAACAGGTGGACTTGTACGCTGGAGGATAAGCAAGTTTAATCAGGTGGGTGTTTAGCTTACAAAGAAATGTTATTATATTTCCTACAGACTTAACACTAACAGGGAGTGAGTTCCATAGAGTCGGTGCAGCAACTGAAAAAGCTCTAGTTCCGACATTTGTCTTAACACTGGGAACACCAAGTAGATTATAATTAGATGATGCATTAGATGTTTGTCTTGCAGGAGTGAGCAGCTGATATGTTGGTTGCTTGGATAAAAGTAATTGATATGTAATTGTACAGATCTTTAAAATAATGCGATATCGGACAGGGAGTCAATGCAATGGTTTAAGAAGTGGTACTGAGTGAGATAAATGAGGAG
>BSQZ01000101.1:127500-217500 GCA_033239005.1 Lamellibrachia satsuma
GGTTCACTGGCGATGTTGTCATTCGTGGGGAGTTGTAGTGCACAACCAGGTACTGCGAAGACCACGATGAGGCGGATTTGAGGGCCCTGTGTTTATTCAACAAAATTAAAATCAATGAAACGAAAAGTAAACTCAACGGAAGAAGGCGACCAAGAAGGAAACCGACGGTTGCACGATAAGGAAACTGATTTCATGAAAAGAGTAGCGAGATTGAAATATGCAATATCCACAAAGTATAATTATATAGTATCAAAGTATAAAATAAAATAAAAGTATAAATTAGTATTTTATAAATTAAGACTACCTATTATCTAATAGCTGCAGGACCAGGGAGACCCCAATTAAGACCACATAGATCGCTTTCGTCTATGCCACCCTTTGGTAAATTATTTAATACACAAGCTTCGAAACGATAAATATTATGCTACAAAAAGTATAGAATTATAAACATGTTGTTCAGACAGTAATATAAAGAATGCACTATTTACTATGTGCTATGTGGAAACCAGGACAATTATATTATAATGTAATGTATGACATATATTTAACAGTTGGGTAAAAACATTGTAGCTACTTAGGTAATAAACCTTTGCTTAATGAATATAGCCTTAAATTATGTGTATCTATCTTGCTTTTTATCAGATCCGGAGACCTATTTAACATAATTGGTATATTATACCTTTTTGCAAATTCATGTTGAATTGTGTCTAACGGAATGTCACTATATGATCACGTATTATAATTGCGAATGGTATGATTGGACTGCGATACTAAAGCATTTGAGAAAAGTAAGTATTCCAGTATCATAAATGTATTCGATTATTCCGTACTATGGACTATTATGATTGACCGAACTGTTTCACCGGAAACTACAAAATGCTCTACTTCAGCCTTCCAGTCATGGTACATTTGAATTAGAGAAGCACTTGCGGATTAAATGGGGGAGAGGCAGGGCTAAATAGGGTGGAGGCAGGGTTAAGTGGGGGCAGAGGCAGGGTTATGTGGGGTGGAGGCAGGGCTAAATGGGGTAGCAGCTGGGTTAAATGGGGTAGATGCAGAGGCTGGGTAGAGGCAGGTCTACTTCGGGTACAGGCAGAGCTAAATGGGGTAGCAGCCGGGTCTAAATGGGGTAGAGGCAGGGTAAAATGCAGTGGAGGCAGGCCTAAATGGCGTAGCGGAAGGGGTAAGTGGTTTACAGTGTTAAATTTGGTAAATGCAGGGCTAAATTAGGTATAGACAGGGCTAAATAGCGTAGAGGCAGGGAAACTTAGGGTACATACAGGATTGTACAGGCAGGGCTAAATGTGGCAAAGGCAGGGCTGCTTGGGGTACAGGCAAGGCTAATTGGTTAGAGGCAGGGCCAAATAAAAAAAGGCCGGACAATTTGGCATGATTACGTTAAGCCACAAGTAAAAAATGTTTGGGAAACATCAAACAGGACCCTCGCTAACCATACAAAGCTTTTTGTTCCGTTTCAATTCCACCATTCTAACTCTGTAAACGGAGTTTACCTAAAGTTCACGTATACTGTTATTGTAAACAGTGAATAAACAGGCTGGTGATAAGAATGACCTTCAGTATGTTAGTTGAAGTGTGAGTATGTCAAGACATCTTGCATTTTGCAAGGCACCATTCAAACAAAACAATGTCCTTTCAAAAGGAATGAGACAAAATTTAAACAAATGTAGTTTGTAAATACTTGAGAACTATTGTTACGAGCAATTTTATCTATATATTTTTTTTGGGGAAACGTATTTATTTGTCTAGCACAGGAGTATGCGATATACAACATATATAATTATTATTGTTGACATTAATTGTCATGATTTGAGCATATCACTTAAAGATAAAATCATTGTTTTAATGTGACTCAACTTGAGTCCAACTTGTGTTAATGTGACTTGAGTCAGAGTCTCCATGTTTATCTAGTGATACAGTGGATTCCGTGTTTCCGTGTTTATCTAGTGACACAGTGGAGTCCGTGTCTCCGTGTTTATCTAGTGATACAGTGGATTCCGTGTTTCCGTGTTTATCTAGTGACACAGTGGCACTGCGGGCCGCGAAAATGTAAGGCTAAACTTTTGTGGCATTTCCACGCGTGGGTTTACGGGGCAGTGTTTTTGGATAGTTGCTGTCTATGAAACCTCGCGATTTGCCACCAAAATAGTATTAGCAATATAAATATACAATGACGCAGGCTGACAGCATGGGCGGAATAGAGGGGTTCCGAATCCTCTTTCTGTTGTTTTGAATATTGGGCAATGTTGTTCACTCCTCGTTGTCTCAGTTCATTCAACATAATTTCTAAATGAGTATCTGAGTATAGACAGTGATGGACATACTTAATGCTTCATGCATTAATTCCAGCGTGGTTGAATATTTCCAAAAAATCGAATTTGTGTTGGCGTAAAAAAGTTTACCTGGGGTGATCCATTTAAATTTTTCATACAGTATTTATATAATTAATGTTTACATATTTAAGTGGATGCATAACATTGTGAGAAGGATGGTATGGTCGTTGTAAGTGAATACGTCCTTGGTGTTTCGAATAGAATTATTGAGCGTCATTAATGTAGTGTTTTCCTCAAAAGATGTATAATCTCGAAAAAACAGTTTCGCCCCTTCAGATTGTCTTACCATAATGATAATTTTTTATACTGAAAAATGTAGCGATCCATTTTAATATTTAAGAAAAGAATTGCTACATTTCGTATTTATTATGTTAATGTTCAAATCCGCCTGAGCAGCGTAGATAATGCCACTGGTATGGTCAGATATGGGTGGAGAGAGACTTGCCGACAGACAGGGACGTTCTGGAGGCACTCTGTGGGCTACAGTGTTATACACTTGCGACGCTTCATATGGTAGAAGCTAGGAGTTCATATACTTCCACCGTCACCATGTTCTGCTACAGACCGCTATAAGGATTCAGCTAAGACAGCACTGCCGTCCACACTGCCTGCTGGACGCCTCTCACGCGCCCGACCGTGAAACAGCTCCGGCCGCGTGAGCTAGAATCAGTCGGTTCGAGATAGAGACCGCCACTCTTTGAGTCCACGAGAAGTTACACATTTACCCCATTTGTGGGATATTTTACTATCCCTGGCATAGACACCATGTAGAAGGGGCCAATAGCTTTTAATGCCTCTTCCGAAAGACACAGGCAAAGTGGGATGAACGAAACGACAGCAGGTGGTTTTGAACCCCGGTCCCCTCGACCGACAGGCCGATACTCTACCACCCGACCACACCGCCCACCGACATTTGCTGCCACAACAAATACGGAAACCTTTGGGGGCGGCTCAAGACCAAAATAAATGTGCTTGATTGTCACTGTGATGTCACCTGGTTCATCAGGGGATGGTTATACGGAGAGGTGGTGTCTGCTGCAATGCGATGCCCCGAAGAGTAACAGTGACTGACGTAATGCAGGCTTCAGGGGCGTCCCAGCAGGACACGGCGGACCGCCGTGTCTGTCTGTATGGCTACGCTGAAACTATGTCACACAAACTAGGCAAATGTGACCATGTCCCTCTCTTTGAAAATTCTTGAAGCACAAAATCAAGACACGATTTTTTTTGTGAACTCTTGAGTAACATTAATTCCTACTGCGTGGCGAGTTGCAGCTCCTACACAATTAATGTTGTGTAGCAGCTGAGGCTTGTAATGTGAAATTAATTCAAAGAACGGGTTTAGCATCAACATGGAACTATCACAGAATTTATATAAATGTACTCAAGAGCTGCGACGATATTTGTGTCCTGCATATTGCTTTATATTAGCAAATATGTCCATCCTCCGGACGGAATAACTTGGTAGTTCGTGCTTACGAAATTTCAGGATACACAACATTATGACAGAATTAGCCATCTATGCCTTGGTACTTGGTACTTGGTGTGGCCAATCAATATCGAATTTGCAACGTAATACTGGCAGATATAGTAACGTGTAGGGACGCCTAGTCTTTATATAACTTTGAACAATCGAAGAATAGAATAATGACTTTGTCGTACGTAATTGTTCGCGAAGCGTTGTACATAATAGCAACAAAATGTAATTCGATTGTTCGTAGAAAGGATAATAGCGGGGTGAATTTTGAAAAAGTAAAGTAAATTCAGAACGTCTAGGAAGAGTAGCATACATAAATGTATACATACATACATACATACATACATACAAACATACATACATACATACATACATACATACATACATACATACGTACATACATACATACATACATACATACATACATACATACATACATACATACATACATACATACATACATACATACATACATACATACATACATACAAGCATACATGCATGCGTACGTACGTACGTACGTACATACATACATACATACATACATACATACATACATACATACATACATACATACATAAATACATACATACTCGCGGTGGATTATAATAAGATTAAATGTTAACAACCTGTTGTCGTTAGAAAACAAATACAGTAATATTAACGTTTTAACTCCGTCCGTCCGTCCGTCCGTCCGTCCGTCCGTCCGTCCGTCCGTCCGTCCGTCCGTCCGTCCGTCCGTCCGTCCGTCCGTCCGTCCGTCCGTCCGTCCGTCCGTCCGTCCCTCCCTCCCTCCCTCCCTCCCTCCCTCCCTCCCTTCTTCCCTCCTTCCCTCCTTCCCTCCTTCCCTCCCTCACTGCGTCCCTCCCTCCCTCACTGTCTCCCTCCTTCCCTCCCTGCGGCTTCAATATCACATGCGTCATCGGCACACCTTTCTCAACGTGTTGGGACAGGCGGTGACCTGATCGCTGGAGCTTATCCTCTGGTGCGACTCCATGTGATCTATGACACAGATTCTATACAAGTCACGCAGAGTGCAGTCAACGACAGGGCACGACTTACAACCCTCACCGCTGTATCACGTTGCTTATTGTAATCATGAAACAGGTACGACAAAATAGTTTTCAGGTTAAACGTAACTAAATTGCTTTATTTGAACCTTTGAAGGCAGATCGCGCGGATTGATTTATTAGTTGACGCGGATACTTGACACAATACAACATTTTCCCATTCCACTTTTGATATAAACGAGATAGTGTTCACCACAACGGGCAATAACTTGCCACAAGCTGTGACTCGACGGCTGCGACACACGTTGACATACATATGATAAGCAGTCGATCACACGTCGACGGCAGCACTGGTCGAGCAGTTAGTGGATCTACTGGGTGCCACCGTTTTACAGAGTTGTTGTCCTCATCAGTACGAATATCTGAAGCCATGTTTAAAGGAATATTTTATCTGGCCGTGTTGGCTGTCACGTTGGTGCTGTTTTCGGACCTGGCCGAGTCGCAGTGTACAGCAAAGTACTGCGAAGACCACGACGAGGCGGATATGTGGGCCGTGTGTTTACGCAACCAGGAACAACTACTAGAAGAGCTAAGAGCACTCACCGTAAAGCATGAACGGCTACAACAAGAGGTAGCCGAATTGAAGGAGGAAGTTGTGAGAAAGAAGAGTAAGTATTCCTTGATCGTATTTTATTTTGTTTCGTTCCATAGGAAGAATAAAAGGCCGAACTAGTACTGTTCCACCGGAAATAAACCACGGTTTTACTTCACCGTTCGCGACCAATTACATTTGATCGCTAGCTTGCAGACAGGGCGGCAAGTTAGCGAGCTACGTTAGACGGACTTTCTCGGTGTCCGGACCAACACTTTAGAACTCGGTGCCGGAACAAATAAGACACACAGACACACTGACTAAATGTAAGAACCTTCTGAAAACTCACATATTTAAACGTTCCTACTTCCTAAGGCAGAGTAGATCGGGACCGGGAATATCGGAGGAATTCAGGGTGGACGTCGGCCTGAGAGAGGGGAGTGCCCTAAGCCCACTGTTATTCATTGGAGTAGTGGAAGTGATCAGCAGGAAAGCGAGTACAAGGGACATTCTCCACAAGTTGCTATATACCGATGACCTGGCAGTAGTAGTGGACAGTGAGGCAGATCTTCAAGAGCGGTTGATAGATTGGTAGGACATCTTTGGCAAACATGGACTGAGAGTAAGTCTAGAGAAGAATTCAGGAGGTTAGGTTGGTTTGAAAAAGTGTCTCACAGTGAAGTTGGTGAGGCACCGGCTAAAGTGGGCTGGACATGTCGAAGGAATGGAAGGGGTACGATTGACGAAGAGAGCGGATGCGCTTGGAGTGGAGGGTAGAAGAAGAAGAGGAAGACCGAGACTGAGATGGGAGGACTGCGTGAAGAGAGATTTAGTGGGAGTGGGAGGGAATGAAGAATGAGGGCGAGTGATGGAGGGGAATGAAGAATGAGGGCGAGGGATAGAGGGGAAGGGAGACGATTGGTGGAGACGGTAGTAAAACGGGACTAGTCATGAAGAAGAAGGGGAAACATAAACCAACGACCGGTATCGGTGCCAGCCTCACCCCGGGCTACAGGGAAAAGGAGGAGAGCAACACCTACTTCCATTGAGGAATACGATAGCTGGGAACGAAGACACTTTTATGATCACGTACTTTAGTTGACAATAAATACCATATAATTCTTCCACGTGTGCCGTCATTCGGTGCGTCAACGGGTCGAAACCCAACGAATTGTTTGCGGGACTGCAGTAACTTGACAGTATTACAAAGGACTCTTCCGTCCCATATAAAATCGGTCCGTCTTAAGTCCACCATTCTGTGTAAACGCAGTTCTTGTTAAAGTCGCTTATAATATTATCGCATAGCATTGAATAAAATGTTGCAATTGAAAGAGTTGAGTACTTTGCTGATATGAAGGAGAGAAACTTTAGAATGTATGCTGAAAATTAGGCATTATTGTAATTTTTTATGATGATATTTAGCGAATTATGTGACGATTTTGTGATTAAACGTAACGATATCGTAGATAGCTTTAATCAATTTGAAGTGTTTGATTAAACATTAAGTAATGTAATAATTTGTTGATGATTTCACCAAACCTACATACAAAAGTTGCACAAACGACTTAACATGTTGCACTGGATACTAGGTAGGTTTGATTTTTCGTATAATGAATTTGAAAAAAACACCATCGAAATGAGGAGGGACCTTTAATATATTGTTCACGTCGAGTTTGATGTGTCCGAGTTATTTCAATTGTTAAACAGTTGTTACACATTGACGCAAAATTAATCGTTTTCGAAGGAAAGAAATGTACTAGCCAGATATGCAACACCCCCTTCGACGCCACGGACGGTAATGCTGACATTTCAATTATGAAAATCTCCACTGCTCAAGATAAGATCATTATCAGTATCAACAGTCGTCTTATGAACTTGTTTTATGAACTCAGTTGTGTGCCTAAAGCTGAGTTAAGTTTTTGTGTAATATCTCAGGATGCAAACTTAGAATTGCTTCCAATAATTCACGCCGAATGTGAGTGAGAGTTTGACAGAAGAAACTGGCGCGCCACCTAGTGAGTATAGTCGTGTTCTAAAACAAGTTACTTTCGTGATCTGGTTTATTGACATACATGAATATTGATATATTTCCAGGGGTCATTTGCAGCCACTTTAGGATATGTATGTAGGTAGTTAGGCATGACCTTTGCCAGAGTCGCTAGTCAGCTTCAGTGAGCACAGTCACAGGATTCAATGTCATTGTCTCTAGTGCTTTTGTGTTATCCTGTTACACATCAGCCATCGTCAGCGTAGCCTGCGTGAGCCGATCCCCGTAGCCACGTGTCCTGGTCCCCGAGGTATGCGTGTTCTGCCCGATTCGGTGATCCTGGCACTTCTTGTGACACTCTTTGTTCTGTATTCGTGATACCTGTCAAAGACAAGGTACACATCTCCTTTACACAGTAGCCTTTCGGTGTGACCTCTGAAATTGTTCACAAACTCCTTCACTGTCCCACCCAGAGCCGTTTTGAACCATCGATGACTGTGACGTCTGTATTTGATGTATGTCTTGCTGACATTGCAGCTTGAAGTTGTTTTTTAGGGTAGATTTGGCTTTTGAAATCGTCATTTACCCAACCTCTTTTCCTTTGATCACAGGCCTCTAATATCAGTTACTTACACTGTTTTTCCCACTTGTTTTTCCCACTTTTTTCTGATTTCCCGACACAAATAGGCTAGTCTCCACCGAGCAGAGTGTTTTGGGTCTTCACATAAATAAGCAATGCTGTTGAAAACTAAAGCTTGTAATGCTTCATTGTCTTGTCTTCTTTGGGGCATATGCGAAGGTGGCGTTTCTTGCTTATGTATTTTGAGGTATCTCTGAATTTGTATCACAGATGTTTAAGTTGAAACACGGTTTCTGTGACACGTTACAATGAAGCCACAGTCGTTTTCATGTAGGTTTTCCTCAAGTTGTTGATGCTTGACATCGTGGTATATTTTACTGCATTTAATGATGGTCTCGATTCTGCCTGGACCAGATTCAATGAGCCTTTCAGCCTTGTCTTCACAGTGGAAGTGAATATTGTGACTTTGTTCATCTTGGCTCTTGGCAGTCTTGCTACACGTCTCTGCCGCTGGATTGCTTCCATACAGTTTATATCTTTCGTCGCCCATATTAGTTGTACTGTTTCGTATTTTGGTAAAACTCTTTAACGGAGGCAGATGTTGATATCTATATCATCGCTGAGACAACCATCTACCTGTTTTAACGAAGGTAGATGTTGTTATCAATCTCATCGATGAGGCAATCATCACTTAGGACTTGTCGTTCCCGGCAGCGCTCCCCGACCACGAGAACTAACCCACAAAGGTGAAGGTCGCTACATTTTTTCGGGGACTATTCATTTATTCATCCTACAACGATATGACGAAAGGGGTATGGACAAAACAGGCAAAATAAAAATTGCCCAAGGCTGATAAGGTGTCACATGGCATTTTCTGAAAGTGTACACCCTAGTCTTCCTAAATCAGCAGAAAAAAACTAAGACAAAACAATCCACGTTTCACCCACTTCTGCTGGACTAATATTGCCTCCTCTGTGCCGTGGTATTATCCACCGGATGATCGAGAGCACGTCAACAAACTAAAGGCACCAGGTAGAAAGATGCACCAGGTAGATATCTACAGAAAGGTAGGAAGATGCATATTGTAGAAAGATGAAAAGGTAGAAGATATTCCAACTTGATAGATGCACCAGATGGAAATATGCACCAAGTAGAAATATGCAACAGGTAGAAAGATGCATCAGGAATAAATGTGTACAATATTGAAATATGCACAAGACGGAAATGCTCAAAGTGGAAATATGCACAATGTAGATAGGTGCACAAGTTAGAACAATACAAAAAGTAGAAAGTTGTACCGGGTAGAAAGATATATTACGTAGAAAGGTGTACAAGGTGGACATATGCACAATGTAGACATATGCACCAGGTAGAAAGAAGCACAAACTAAAAACGTGCACAAGGTAGAAAGATGCACCAGGTAAAAAGATGCACCAAGTAGAAAGATGCATCAGGTAGAAATATGCAACAAGTGGAAAGATACTCGTAGTATAAATATGCACAATGTAGAAAGATACACATGGTAGAAATGTGCTCAAAGTAGAATTATGCAAAGTAGACATTTCCCAAGACACACATCCCCCAAAAGACACACACACACCCCAAAAGACACACATCCCCAAAAAGACTTACATCCCCAAAAGACACACATCCCCCAAAACAGACACACATCCCCCAAAAGACACACATCTCCAACTCCCTTCTGAGGCCTGATAAACACACGATGTGTCTACTCCTGTGCCTTATGGTAAATGAGTCATCGAATTGTGTCCAGCTGTGTACAATTATTTGTTGGGTCCGGGAGTGATTCCGGACGTTCCTGGTTACGCGGCTAGCACGCCACCATTACGTCACGCTTCAGTTCTGCCTCTTGCGATGTACATCAACAGAGCGCACCGTGTCAGTCGGCTGGTGGCTGTTCAAGACGTCGGTCAGATTGCCATGTTTGATATAAGTTACAAAGCTATTCTAGGACCGTCGCACGCACAAAGACTCATACACGGCTGGTCGACTTTCATCAACAAACTCTGCCAACGTTAAGCCTGTGCGTTTGGCAAATTATAGCGCTTTCCTCTATACGGGACGTCCCCTTGGTCGGGGGATGGGGGGGGGGTCAGGGCAAACATGCAACACCTATATTAAGTTTGAGTCACTTCCTTTTGCACGTTCGGTGGCGATTTACAAAGTGGTGCAAACAACACTAAGTTATTATTAACACAACACGTTATTCAGTTTAAGTAATCGATGTTTTGACACAAAACAGCATTGATAAAAGAGACATAGCTAAACTCGAACGTGTTCAAAATTGTAATGCGCGTGATTTACAAAGGGCGACTCGTTTCTAAGTATTATTACTCCTACATATAAAGTTACACTGTCTTTCGTTTACCTATCGATTCAATGTTATACTGTCTGAACTTGCATATAGGGCTATATATATATATATATATATATATATATATATATATATATATATATATATATAAATAACAACCTGTCAGCAACCATATATGGCTAGTGTCCTGCGTTTTTCAAATGGTGTATTATAAGCAAACGATAAATAAATATGACTGCAGCTGAATTACCTTGATTACGTATTGGCATTACCAAGTGGTCACGCACACTCGACGGACATGGTCAGTTCAGTGACCGCCTCGAGACTTATGTCCGTCTGACCCGTATTGTACGGCTCAATGTAAGGTATGGCTTTTTAAAAATAAAAACTAGATATCGGCAACACCAGTGGTGTGTGTAGGTAAATAAAAAATAGCAATATGTACGTCCAAGTCTCTCTCTGTCTCTCTCTGTCTCTTTCTCTCTCTCTCTCTCTCTCTCTTTCTCTATCTCTCTCTCTCTCTCTCCCTCTATTTCTCTCTCTCTCTCTCTCTCTCTCTCACACACACACACTCTTTCTCTCTCTCTTTCTCTCTCTGTCTCTCACTCTTTCTCTCTCTCTCTCTCTTTCTCTCTCTCTCTTTCTCTCTCTCTCTCTCTCTCTTTTTTCTCTCTCTCTCTCACTTTAGCCCTTCTGTAAGTAGAACGACACACTTTTTTATGAAAATAGGCCAAACATGTGTTTTGAAAACGTGGACGGGGGTGTCTTTAAAATGATAGATAATATAATGAAAACTAATTGAAGTACAACCACAAAACAACTTAGTCCATGATGTATCTTAATAATAGACCGTTCCAATGATGTATAACATGTTGCAATAACTCAATTTTCTAAAAATGATCTAGTATAGCTAACCAAGCAGCGGATCCAGGGGCATCTTAGGGGTCTCAAGGCCATGGTCTTAGATCCCCCCTGCGTCCGTGGCAAATATTACGGTAAATGACAACGTATATGGGCCTACTTCGGAACTAATGTCAATGTAAAGACTGGTGTATTAGGAGACAGCTAATATTAACCTCTCTGTAAGTAGAACGACACATGTGTCGCCCCTTGTTTAAGACTCTGTCTGTGTTCCTAACTATTGAGTCCTCCACAAACACCCTCGCTCTCTTTCTCACCCTCTCTATCACTGCCTCCGAATTGCTCTTCCGATGGATCCCCTCCATCACATTCTGTCCTGCAGTCGTGTCACTTGGTGGCATACTGTTATAAGGCTCTCTCTCCCTCTCTCTCTCTCTCTCTCTCTCTCTTTCTCTCTCTCTCTCTCTCTCTCTCTCACTCGTCAACCTGACACCTTTCTCTCCCGTCTCCTCGGTAACTTGCGCTACCCTTCCCTCCTGACACATTCCCTCCCGTCTCCCTCACTCCCATCGCCTTAACTATCGTCTCCTTCCCCCGACTCCTTCGCTACTGTCTCACCCACTCCCATTTCCTTCGATCAATTTGTCTTCCCTCCCATTTCTTTCCTTCTCGTCTCCTTTCGTCCTCTCTCCCTACGTCCGGTCTCCTTACGCATTGTCTCCCTACGACCTGTCACATTATCTCCTCTCAGCCTCCTCCCAGGCTGAGGTGAGCTCTCCCTAGCATCTCTCTCGTCGTCTTCTCTCACTCTATCATCTACTGTCCCCTCACCAGAACCACTGACACAACCCACCTGCTCCCTTCCCACCATTGCGACAACGAGCAGCCTCAGCTATGCTAAGTCCACCTCAAGTTCCTTCATCTTCGTACATCCCCTACACGCAAAACTAAAACTATCCACCTGAACCTCAGCCCAGAACTTTTCACACCCGGACTTGACGAAGTCCACATAGTTGCTACAGCTGCTGCATATTAAATGCCTGGTGGCCTTTACCTGTCGTTTGCACGGCGCCATCACAACATTTAGACTTAATCTGATTGCTACATTAGCCTTGAATAAGGCTGTGTCTGTGTTCAAAAGGACACTTTAGGCTAATATACTTGCTAACTATATCTTTTCTACTAAGCTCGCAGGAGCAAAAAAGCCTGCCACCTAGCGAATACGGAGAACACTGTGTAAACAAAACAACGAAGTCAGTGTAAACCAACTTACGCTAAAATCCGGCTGTTAATTCCTTTTTAGCGAAATCGTTTATTACAACTATGTCAGATATTACCTTATGTATATAAGTTACGTAAAAGTATCACTTTATCTAATATACCCCCCGGTTCGTAAGTAGAACGACATGCAACTACGACTGACTGCCAACAAGCCTAGATCCGACCGTGGCCAGTATTGGACGTCGAAGAGGAAGTTCAGCGAAACGTTACACATATTTTCGGTAACCCCAGTCAACGGGGATCTCCCGCAAAGTAGGTCGAGCTATGATTGGCGTAGAGAATGCGCTTATAATATGGACTATTTTGACCTGATCATAATTATCGGTCACTCGTTTGTGCATGTTACTATTGCTGCTGTACAAGCCTGTTTTATCTAGAGATCAGTAGTCAACGCTTTAGCGGCGTCATAATAATACTGAGCTGATAAGGACCAACTCGCTCGCTACGCTCTGTTGACCCGCTCGTCTGGACGGTCGTATCGTGACCAGGTTGTATTTTATTCTCCCCAGACAGCCCTACCTAGCATAGCATAGTAAATAGTCAGGAAGTTTGAAATATGCACGCACGCACGCACGCACGAACGCATGCTACGCCTTACCATACGCGGTGATGACGTATTCTACTCTTCTTCTCCCTCATAAGTGCATAATCCCACTCTGGAGCATTGTCGCACTGTGGTGACTATAAACAACGTGAATATGTTGGCTGTGTACATCGTGAATGTGCTAAAAACGTTGCTTAAATGTGGCTAAATCAGGTTAAAAATTTAAAATAAAAGCGTCCAGAGTGGCCAACCGTCCCTTGAATGTGTCTAGAGTTGAGGATGTGACTAAGCACTCAGTCAGCTGGTTCCATAGTCGGACACCTGGGAAGAAAGAGTGCCTATACACATATGTCCTGTGCATTTATCAGCGTGTCCACATATTGGGGCATTCGTTGACCTGATCACTGTAGCGTGCGCTCTATGGCGACTCCAGGCGATCGATGACACAGATTCGACCCAAGTCATGCTGAGTGCACTCAACAACAGAGCACGATTTACAATCTTCACCGCTGTATCACGTTGCTGATTGTAATCACGAAACAAGTACGACAAAATAGTTCTTACTCTAAATTGCTTCGTTTGATTATATAAAGGCAGATCGCTCGGGTCGACGTCTCAATTGCCGCGGATACTGCCCACAATGCAATTTTTTCAAATCCACTTTTGATAGAAATGATGCAGTGTTCACTGCCAAAGGCAATGATTTCAATGCCACATGATGTGACTCGACGATTGTGACACACGTTGACATATGTATGAGTACCTTTAAACTCGCTCACACGTCGACGGCAGCACTAGTCGAGCAGTGAGTGGATCTATTGGGTTCCACCAACTTACATAATTATTGTCCTCATCAGTACGAATATCTGCAGCCATGTTTAATGGAATCTTTTATCTGGCGGTGTTGGCTGTCGCGATGGTACTGTATTCGGACCTGGCCGACTCACAATGTACAACGAAGTACTGCGAAGACCACGACGAGACGGATCTGTTGGCCGTGTGTTTGCGCAACCAGGAAGTTGTTATGAAAGAACTTAGCGAACTAAATTCAAAGGAAAAACATAACGATGAAGTAGTCGACGAACTGAAGCAACAGGTAGAACGTAACCAGAAAGTAATCGAACGGCTCCAGCGAGAGTTAAACTCAACGGAAGAACGTAACCAGAAAGTAATCGAACGGCTCCAGCGAGAGGTAAACTCAACGGAAGAACGTAATCAGGAAGGAGACAGACGGTTGCAAAATCAGGTCACTGATCTCATGGAAAAAGTGGCGAGACTTGAGAAAAGTAAGTATTCAGTATCATAAATGTATTCGATTATTCCGTGCTATAGACTACTAGGAATAACATAACTGTTTCACCTGTCCTGTTACATTCGAATTAGAGAGAAACGTTCGCGGATTAAATGGGGGTAGAGGCAGGGCTAAATGGGGGTACAGGCAGTGCTAAATGAGGAACATGCAAGGCTAAATGGAGAACATGCAGGGCTAAATATGTTACATGCAGGGCTAAATGGGGTGCATACAGGGATACATGGGTTATATTCAGGGTTAAATGGGGTACATACAGGGTTAAATATAGTACAGGCAGGGCTAGATGAGGTATATGCATGGCTAAATGGGGAAGCAGGCAGTGCTAATTGGGATAGATGCAGTGTTAAGTTAAAGACAGATTGCATTTTGTAATACACCATTCAAATAAAACAATGTCCTAAAATTCTTTTTTTTATTTTGTAGTTTGTAAATGCGTGAGTACAACTACTATAATACAGTTGTTTTACTCACGCATTTACAAATATGCAATTGTATTTATGGTCGAACTAGTACCTTTCAACTCAAAACAAAACACGCGCTTACTTCACCGTCCGCGACTAGTTACATTTGATCGAGTGAAGTGCTAGCTCACAAAAGTTACGTTTGATCGAGTGAAGTGCTAGCTCACAAAAGTTACGTTTGATCGAGTGAAGTGCTAGCTCACAAAAGTTACGTTTGATCGAGTGAAGCGCTAGCTCACAGAAGGGCGGCAAGTTAGCGAACTACGGCAGACGCTAATAATTGGTTTATCTGACCATCTGCTGCACCGTCTAGAGAGGGTTCAACGCTCAGCCGCTCGTGTTGTGATGCAACTTCGACGAGATGATCGGCGATCTATCACTGCTGTCCTGCAACACCTACACTGGCTCCTAGTGAGAAAGCGTATCGAGTACAAATTACTTATGGTTGTACACACGGCACTGTATGCAGGCACGCCAGTGTATCTTGCGTCACTGCTACATCGTCACTCGCTACGCAGGTGGTGGTTTACTTCTTGATGTTCCACGCATAAACCTAGAACGTTATAGTCGCCGGGCGTTTGCTTGTGATGGGCCGACATTGTGGAACTCTCTGCCACCGGAACTACGCGCTATCCAGAACATCAGGCAGTTTGGAAAACTATTGAAGACATTTCTGTTCTTAAACTAATTTAATCAGACTTCATTTAACCTTGGTATTATTCATGCATACAGTTTTATTAATGTATAGTTTTATTTATCTTAGGTTTATTTATCTTGTTAGTATCTTATTAAATTATTTACTATAAAATAGGCTTTTATTATTTATTATCCAATATGATCAGCTTTTCAGCACTTTTGCAAATCATTTGCATTATCATTGCACTTACCTGTAATTTTACTACACATATGCATTTTGTTTAGAAGAGAAAATCCCACGTTCTGCAAACTAGTATTTCATGGACAGCAGACTATGATTGTATAATCAAATTAAAAGGGACAACAATGTGACAGCTAATACCGTTTCATCTGAAATTAAAACTGTGTTTATTTGAGAGTTCCTGATCAGTTACATTTGATCTAGTGAAACGTATGTTCGATGGGGTAGGCAGGCTATATTGATATCGACCATGCGATTGAAAACAAATGTATGTTAATGTTAATGCGTGCTAGATAATGTAGAGGAGACCGGGGCTTGTTGCAACACGGGTGAGTTGTAACACACGTACTATAGACAAAATTACTATAAAAAAATATTTTGCAAAGTTGCAGTATGTTCATCAATAGTCTTAAGCATATCACGTGTGATATTATCGTTACGGGTTTATGTGCACGCAATTTATCATATACTGTTCTTAATGTGGTAGTTCTAGTCACGAATACATGTTCTAGTTTTTACATTGTCGATAAGCGACGAACTATTTAATCGGAGACTGGATCAAATTGGGTAGAAGCAGGGCTAAATGGGGTTGATACAGAGCTAAATGGGGTTGATGCAGGGCTAAATGGGGTTGATACAGGGCTAAATGGGGTTGATGCAGGGCTAAATGGGGTTGATACAGGGCTAAATGGGGTTGATGCAGGGCTAAATGGGGTTGATGCAGGGCTAAATAATTACGCTGAGCTAAATGGGGGATGGTGATGTTTTGGGAAACATCTAAAAAAGACGCCCGCTACCCATAACAAGATTTATTATCCGTTTCATTTCAACCATACTGTCTATGTAAACGGAGTTCAAATCTACTATTATCGCAAAACTGTGAATAAACAGGCAGCTGATCCGAATGACGTTTATTATGCTAGTTGAAGGGAGCGTATTTCAAGACACCATGTATTTATTACGAAGCGCATTGATCTCTGTAGTACAAGAATATACGCGGTAAAAAAGCGAATTATTATTATTCGCGTTAATATTGAAGTGTAAATCATTCATCAGAAGGAACAATGCATTGATATTGGCAAGAGTTATCATGATTTGAGCATGAGAAAAATTGTTGCGTTAATGTGACTTAATTTGAGTCTAACTTGTGTTAATGTGACTTGAGTCCGTGTCTCCGTGTTTATCTAGTGACAGAGTGGAGTCCGTGTCTCCGTGTCTATCTAGTGATACAGTGGAGTCCGTGTCTCCGTGTCTATCTAGTGATACAGTGGAGTCCGTGTCTCCGTGTCTATCTAGTGATACAGTGGAGTCCGTGTCTCCGTGTCTATCTAGTGATACAGTGGAGTCCTTGTCTCCGTGTCTATCTAGTGATACAGTGGAGTCCGTGTCTCCGTGTTTATCTAGTTATACAGTGGAGTCAATTTAGTATACTCACTTCGGGGCAGTACAATTCGATTCTACTAAGCGGCTGATTCACTTAAGAGGCGCATTTTAATACAGCGTCAATAGGGAGTGATTCCGTCCGCGCCGATAAATTTGATTGCATTAAATGACTGATTCAATTATCGGTGATTCTGGTAAGCGGAGTCCGCTGTAATACAACACTGTTTAATATTATAGTGCACATATGTTTACTTTGAAATGTCTTTTCCACAGAGAGTTCCCTTGGTACCTCCAGACCTTCTGCCGCTAGAAGCTGCAAACAGATCTTGGATGATGCATCAGATGCGGCTAAGTTAGTATTTCATTAATCATCACCGTCTGTGTGTTGGTGTTGTTGTTGTTGTTGTTTGTGGTGGTGGTGGTGGTGGTGTCGTTGTGCGTAAATTTATTGGATCTGGGTGAAATGTTGTATCGTTACAATACATTTGAGCGTAAACTGTCTCCAGTAACGCATATTAATTAGAGTGTGCGGTTTAATTAACTGAGAATATAGAACTGTCGTCATAGTTTTAATATTATATAATACAGGTGTGATACTAATTGTATCATTGGTTTTAATGTTTCGTTTTACAGCGGCGTTTACTGGATATGCACCTCGTCCAACTGCACGGAAGCCCGGGAGGTGTTCTGCGACATGCGCAGTGGCGGCTGGACGCTGATTGGTCAGGTCGGTGGCGTGAATGACAACATCTACGACAAATGGCTGGTAACAAACCATAACACGGGGAAACTACGAACGCCCGTAATCGAAAACCGAACATACGGATGTATCGACGCAGTTGACTTGGCCGTCAATTATGCACACGAGGTAAGTCTTTTCATGTATTCATGTAATTAACAATAATAATAATAATATATTTTATAAGATATAGCGTCAGATCGAATATTAAATTGTTCGTGGCGCTTTACAAAACAAATATTTATTTATGTTTATTATATTATATCCATATATATTATTTCAGTTATATAAATATTTACATTGTCTAGTTTCTGCATAATATTAATAATATATACCTCTAGTTATGAAATTTTGTTTTTAGTATATTGAATTATTGTACTTATCTCTATTTTATTAATCTTAATTCATATATTTAATATATATATATATATATATATATATATATATATATATATATATATATATATATATATATATATATATATATATATACATATATACATATATATATATATATATATATATATATATATATATATATATATATATATATATTATATATATATATATATATATATATATATAATTATATATATATATATATATATATATATATATATATATACATACATATATATATATATATATATATATATATATATATATATATATATATATATACAAAACAAATATTTATAAAATTGCTAAATGAACGTGCAATTCTTTACAAATACATTATACACGCTTCTTAAAATAAGAATACAACATACATCTAGTGTAAAAATATAATATTATAATCATATATAATAATAATATATAATATATAATAATAATATATATATTAATATAGATAATCATATATAATTATATATATATATATATATATATATTAATATAATATAAACATATATATGTGATATATAATCATATATATATATATATATATATATAATTATATATATATATATATATATATATATATATATATATATATATATATATATATATATATATATATATATATATATATATATATATATATATATGTCTGATTATTATATTATATTTTACACTAGATATATTTTGTACTCTTATTTTAACTAGCTTGTACGATGTATTTGTAAAGAATTGCACGTTTATTTAGCAATTTTATAAATATTGGTTTTGTGTATATATATATATATATATATATATATATATATATATATATATATATATATATATATATATATACATACATATTACATAAATTAATAAAATGCAGATAAGTTCAGTAATTAAATATACTAAAACTAATTATCATAATTATAGTTCAATAGTATTAATATTATGTAGAAAAAAGACAATGTAAATATATATAACTGAAATAATGTACATGGAGTTCTAGTTAATAAATAAATACATAAATAGGTTAATACATAATAAGATAAATACATTAGTGCAGGAACTACCATGTTGGACTAGAATGAAAGTCGATAAAAATGAGTCTTTAGGTGTGCCTTGAAAGTAGAGAGAGTGTCCGACATGTTAATGTCATTAGGCAGAGTATTCCACAATGTCTACGCGGCGACCACAAACGAGCTGTCCCCAGCTTTGACATGAGTCCGCCGAACAGTTCACATGTTATTGCAGATCGCAGGGCTCAGACAGGTATTTTGGCGTATCGCCGTGACCAGCTTTATATGTAAACACTAAAGTGTAGTAAAGAACACACAACAGAGGCATGGCGCTATCACTCCGTAGGATCAATCTAGCGGCCGAATTGTACATTCTCTGAAGTCGAGCGATGTTATTAACAGTAGTGACGTGTAGAAGCGAATTGCAATAGTCAAGGAGCGATGTCATAATGGCATTGGCGAGACGCTCCTTTGTCGTTGGTGGAAGATAACGTTTTATCTGATTAATATGGCTGAGGTGGAATGCGCACACACTGACTTGACAATCGAATGCGCACACAATGCTTGACACTTGTTCCTTAAAATAGAAGTTTCTATCTATGATGACATCAAAGATACGAACATATCGTGAAGCAGTAATTGTAGCATCACCTACGTGTATTGCACTGTCGACAACGAGCACAGCCGCCATCTTGGGTACCACGTGGAGATAGTCCGTTTTATTGTCATTCATGCACAGGAAATTTGATGTGATCCACTGTTTGACGACATCAAGACAGTCCTTCATACGTCGCAGAGTAGCAGTGAGATTCAAGTGACAATACAATTGCAGATAATCTGCATAATGATGAAAGCAAAGTCCATGTGCTCTGATTATATCGCCGATGGGTTGGACACACAGCGAGAATAGCAATGGTCCAAGCACCGAATCCTGCGGGACACCCGATGTCAAACATGTTGTGCTCGATGATGCACCACGAATGACCATTCGCTGGGTCCGGCCCTGCAGGTAGGGTTACAACCGAGTGCTTTGCCAATAATGCCGTCACGCAAGCGTAGCCGCTGAATCATTATCTCTTCTTCTTCTTCTGGGTACGAGTCAACCCTCTCTTCAAGGCTTGTAGACTCGGCGTGTGTTCACACGTGCTAAAGTAATGTAAGATAAAGTAATAAAATATTTGGAAGAAAGAGAAAAGATGATAGCGTGCGTGTAGAACTGCAATTTGAGGAGAGGAAAAGTTGATAGTGTGACAAATGCAATATCAGTCAAAGTTGCAAGCTGGAGATCTTCTGTCTGAAAATCTCCAAACGTGGTGCTGTAGCTGAGTTGGCTGGGAGATTGTTCCAATTGGTTATTATACGGAGTAGAAAGCTATACTGGATGAATTGCTTAGTAATTACGGGGAGTTGAAAAGCTTCAGAATGCGTATCGGTAGGTTCTCACCAGGGGTATAAGTTGGTGGAAGAGGTCCAGGGCGACTATGCCATGTCTATAAAACATGATAAGGCAGATGTCGGTTTCCTTTGTTGGAGGCTGCGCCAGTGCAAGTGTTTGATCATGGTGCTGACACTTGCTTCACATTTGTAGTTGTTACAAACATACCGTGCTGCTCGTCTTTGGACCATCTCTATTTTGTTTTTATACGTTTGCGCGTAGGGGTCCCATATGACAGCGGCATATTCTAACTGGGGTCTAACAAAAAGTGAAATAAGTACTGGTTTTAATTTTTTCCTGGCAAATGTGTAGATTTCTTCGTAGGAAAACTAAGGATGCATTTGCTTTTTTGTGACATCATTTATGTGTTTATTCCAGAAAAGTGTTTTATTTATGATCACACCAAGATATTTCGCTTTGTCCTCCTTTACGAGTATGTGGCCATGAATTTCTCAACCCAAGTGTTTACTGGGCCAGTGATACCGTATCTCTCAAGTTTCTGGATTAGTCTGTGTTGTGGTATTTTATGAAACGCTTTAGCAAAATCCATAATGATTACACCAGTTTGCATTCCGCCGCTTAGATTGGCGAGGCTATGTTGTGTGAAGGCTACCAACTGTGTATCGGTTGATCGCTTTTTTCGAAATCCATGCTACTTGTCGAAGAGGATATTGTTGGCTTCTTGGTGGTTTAGTCGGTGTTTGGAGATTATGTGTTCCATTACTTTGCTGCACACGCACGCGAGTGACATTGGGCGGTAATTTGATGGGCAATATCGTTCTCCTTTCGTAAAGATTGGTGCTATATTTGCTTGTTTCCAGTCGTCTGGTACGTCACCATTTTCAAGGGATTTAGAAAATATTATCTGTAGA
This sequence comes from Lamellibrachia satsuma, assembly GCA_033239005.1. Lineage (NCBI taxonomy): Eukaryota > Metazoa > Annelida > Polychaeta > Sabellida > Siboglinidae > Lamellibrachia > Lamellibrachia satsuma. Next base: position 148,995 of record BSQZ01000101.1, read on the forward strand.
GTAGGAGCAACTGCTCTGGCTGTTTCTTTGAGGACTCTGGGGTGAAGCCTGTCTGGTCCCATGGTTTTTTAGGGTTTAGATTTTCCGGGAGTTTTTTAATGCCTTCTGTGGTGATATTCAATTTGGAAATCGGGGGATACTGTCGTATTGGATCAGCTTCCCGTGGGGTGGATTTAAGGGGCTCTCCTTGGTGAACACAGAGCTGAACCGAGCGTTTAGGATCCTGGCTTTGTCCACGGGTGTCCTTCAAGATTCCATTTTCTTTAAGATGTGCGATGCCTAATGAATATGTTCGTCTGTGTTTGATGAAAGAACACAATTTCTATTTGCTATTTCTGTTGTGGTGTGATTACTGATTCAACATATGTTCAATAGTCTGTTCTGGTTTTTTTCCTAATAGCGCTTTTCAAGGTCTGTAATTTAGTTGTCCGAAGTCTAGATTTCTTTGAACCCTTCTTTGTTTTCTTACAAAGTTGATCCCTGGCACGTCTTAGTAGGAAGATGGTCAAGCGTGCACGTCTTAGTAGGAAGATGGTCAAGCGTGCACGTCTTAGTAGGAAGATGGTCAAGCTTGCACGTCTTAGTAGGAAGATGGTCAAGCGTGCACGTCTTAGTAGGAAGATAGTCAAGCGTGCACGTGTTAGTAGGAAGATGGTCAAGCGTGCACGTCTCATCCGTAGTGTCAATAATAGTTGTGATTTCGGCCTAGTAGTGGGCTCGAACACTTGAATGGAGTCAGTAAAACAAAGTGTCTCGTCCGCTGCAGGATCTACGGCAGTGCGGCAGTGAGAGTTAGTCAGTCGCTTGTCGATATTCGTAAATTTTCTATTTATCCACGGGGGCCTATCCCGGTTTGATGCATACCTGTGGGGGATATGTGACTCTACTGCTTCATTCAGGGCTGCTTTACGTTTGTTCTAGTCGTTGGTTGTATCAAAGACCGCGCTAAAATCAACGAGAACAAGCGCCGTACCTTGTCTATTATTCATTGCGACTTTCAATGCATTTCTTACACATAACAATGCGGTTTATGTTGAATGTTTTTTTTTCATTAAATTGATTGGAAACAGTCCTCCATTGGCTCATCGGAAATATGAGGGATGATCCTTCGCGCGATAACTCTCTCGATGACCTTGGAAAGCTGGCTTAGGTTATTAAGTGGACGGTAGTTGTTGAGTATGTCCTTGTCGAGTGATCGTTTTCTTTACCAATTACTGACAATTGCCTGCTTAAACACCACAGGCATAACATATCGAGTGAGGCGTTTGTAATATAAGTACGACACTTTCCATGTTATAATTTAGTTGCTTAGTAGGAAGATGGTCAAGCGTGCACGTCTTAGTAGGAAGATGGTCAAGCGTGCACGTCTTAGTAGGAAGATGGTCAAGCGTGCACGTCTTAGTAGGAAGATGGTCAAGCGTGCACGTCTTAGTAGGAAGATGGTCAAGCGTGAACGTCTTAGTAGGAAGATGGTCAAGCGTGCACGTCTTAGTAGGAAGATGGTCAAGCGTGCACGTCTTAGTAGGAAGATGGTCAAGCGTACACGTCTTAGTAGGAAGATGGTCAAGCGTGCACGTCTTAGTAGGAAGATGGCCAAGCGTGCACGTCTTAGTAGGAAGATGGTCAAGCGTGCACGTCTTAGTAGGAAGATGGTCAAGCGTGCACGTCTCATCCGTAGTGTCAAGAATAGTTGTGATTTCGGCCTAGTGGTGGGCTCGAACACTTGAATGGAGTCAGTAAAACAAAGTGTATCGTCCGCTGCAGGATCTACGGCAGTGCGGCAGTGCGAGTTAGTCAGTTGCTTGTCGATAATTGTCTTGGAAGAAACGTGAGAATGTATCACAACCTTCCTTCGTTGAGCATAATCCAGGAAGCTACATTTGGTGGACATCGAGTGATGTCAGAATGTGAAACATGTATTTATTATTAGCTAATAATAAATTTCTGTAGTGGTCCGCGATAGTATTCGGTTTTCTTAGCAGATATTATTTTAGTGCAGTCTTCGCAGCAAGTGACTTATCAATGGCGATGTATTTCAAATTTCGTTCTTCTCCACAGATTCTCCCATTTGCGCTTCTTCTCTTTTGCATCATCGATCTCAGCGTCGTACCACGGATGTGGCGAGATGTTCTTGACGCGAACGTAGCGCCAAGGAGCGTGTTTGTCTAAACAGTCCGAGAGACAAGTGTTGGGGGACGTTACTAATTCCTCCGCTTGTTGACCGTCAGCCTGAGCATATGCAAGCACAAGCAGATTTAATGTCATAACTGAATGCTGCAGTATCCGTGTTGCGGAAGTTGCGTTTGGCAATCAATGATTTTCGACTGACCATTTCAACGCATTCAAAGTCAGTTCTATGCGGTAGTGGACCGACACTCGTAGACAGTCTATGCAAATAAGACAACGTTGTATGTGCGCGCAATCGATCAAGTTAATAATAATAATTATTATAAAAGCATTTTCAGAGCGCCATGGATCATGGTGACCCTGTTCAAAGGCGCTGACACAAACATAGTTAAAGACAGTCAATATTAAAAAAATAAATAAATAGATAAATAAATAAAAACATAAAAAACATACAAATCCAAGTTCATAGGATGTAGCATTAAAAGTCGAATCAATTTAACAGTTAAGAATAATAAGCGCGTTTAAACAAGATAGTTTTCAAGAGTATTTTAAAGGTGTATAGAGAGTCACATTTTCGTATCTCATGAGGAAGACTGTTCCACGAGCGAGGAGCAGCGATGCAGAAGGCACGATCACCATAATGGCGGAGATGTGCACTGATAAAGATCGCAACGTTCTGCAGGGTTGGTAGAACTGGAGCAGGTCTGCGATGTAGCTCGGCGCAAGCAGATGAAGAGCTTTGAACGTCATCAGTAAGACCTTGTATTCAATACGGTACCGGACAGGAAGCCAATGGAGGGTATCCAGGATGGGTGTGATGTGGTCATAGTGACTGGCTCTGAATACAGTGCGAGGTGCCACATTCTGGAATATCTGCAGCTTGTCCAGTAACTGATCAGGTACATCATAAAGGAGAACATTTCCATAGTCCAGTCGCGATATGACAAGGGAGTGAACCAGGAGTTCAGTGGAATGTTGTGTCAAGCAATATATGATGGAACGAATCCTATGTAAGTGAAAGTATGCTACCTGGCACAGTTTCGACACTTGAGATTTCATGCTGAGCTCACTGTTAAACATCACTCCGATGTTGCGAGCGATGACAGTAGGCTGGAGGATGCTGTCACCGATGACGACATCAGTCAGGCTGTGCTTGCTAGCCGAGCTCGGTGTAGTGATCACAAGCATTTCAAGTTATATTATATACAAGGATATTCAATATGTCATTTCAATGACGACAGTTTTCGGGAAATCATGCAATCGCAACACACTTGAAAAGAGTGTCTAATTGTGTAAATATTTTGTTTGGTTATAATTATGTTATGACAAGTTTAGCCACGTTAAACTGACAAGGTGTCTTCACCATTAAAATGGTCAACTTTCTAGAGTAGAAGGGAACCAGGGATGTGGTTAGGACTTGGCGGTTATAAGAGTTGCGGCAACAATATAAAAAAAGTTTTTTTAATAGCCCAGTAGCTACTCCTGATGACTAATCAATTCAGACTTGTTCATTCCAACACCAACTCAACTCATGTGGGAAATATTCAGCCACCATGCTAATACTGCATGAATACTGTTCATTCAAATATGTCAACCACTGTCTATAGCCTTGTCCTCATTTCTAAATGCAGTTGAGTGAATTGTCGAGCTAAAGAAACTAACCTAGCTTCGAAAGAGCAGCGAGAGGATTGTGACCCTGGTCCACGAGTACAACCCTACTAGCAGCCTGGACCCCGGTCCAATCGTTTGAGAGTTCGATGTTCTAGCCACTGCACGAGTATTTAACAAGATTTGCCATCCAAGCCAAAGGCCCAGATAGCAAGTGGACAAGGAAGCCATTGGCTTATCGAGAGTCCAACAATGTTCATCTACTTATAACCCGCCCTCCTGAGATATGTGTCAACCCTGTTTTTAAACATATTCACGCTGCTAGCAGTTACACAATCTGTAGACAATTTGTTCCATTCATTTATTGTCCTCTGTGAGAACGAGTGCTTCCTGATGTCCAATCTACATTGATCCTTGACTAATTTTACCTCATGTCCTCTAGTTCTGCTATCCTTCTTGAGTGAGAAAAACATATTTCTATCAATATTTTCATACCCATTCAATATCTTAAAAACTTCAATATGATCTCCTCTTAACCTCCTTGTCTCTAGAGTTGTTAAACCACATTCTTTCAGGCGTTCTTCATAAATAAGGTATCTAAGTTCTGGAATCATTTTAGTTGTTCTCCTTTGTATGCGTTCAAGCGTATCTATATCCTTCTTACGATATGGTCTCCATGCGTGTATACAGTATTCTAAATGAGGTCTAACTATTGCTTTATAAAGAGGTATAATTAACTTTTTTCCTTGTATGTTATGTTTCTTCTAATCAATCCAAGAATTTGATTACCCTTTGAAGCTGCATTACCACACTGCTCTGAAACTTTCATATCAGCGCTTATTGTAACTCCTAAGTCCTTTTCTTTTACATTAGTACCCAGAGTAGTATCTCCCATTTTATAGTTTACATTCAAGTTCCCATGTCCTGTATGTAGGCATTTACATTTCCCAAAATTGAACAGCATCTGCCATTTCTCAGACAATTTCAATAATCTGTCTAGATCGTTTTGTAAATTTTGTTTATCACCATCAGTATTAACCTTTCTAAACAGTTTTGTGTCATCCGCAAATTTCAGTATGTTACTTGTTATACTGTCGTCCAAGTCATTGATATAAATTAAGAATAATATAGGTCCTAATACTGATCCTTGAGGTACCCCACTCAAAACCGATTTCCAATTTGAAACTTCTCCATCTACTACAACTCGTTGTCTTCTGTCAGTCAGCCATTGTTCTATCCAGTCAGTTATGCTATCCCCGATACCATGGGCTTTTAATTTAAGTAGTAATCTTTTATGTGGCACTTTGTCAAAAGCTTTCTGAAAATCTAAGTAGATAATATCTACTGGCGATCCCACGTCTATCCACTTAGTGATTTCTTCCAAAAAACATAACATATTTGTTAAGCATGACCTCGCTTTAAGGAATCCATGTTGAGATGAATTTAATAATTTATGCTTAAAGAGGAAGTCCACCATATGGTATTTAATTAACCTTTCTAATAATTTACAAATCACTGACGTTAAACTCACTGGTCTGTAATTCTCTGACTTACTTCTCGAACCCTTTTTAAATAATGGTATGATGTTTGCTTCTTTCCATTCAAACGGAACAACTCCTCTTTTAATGACAAGTTGAATACTCTTGCAAGTGGTATACTGATTTGTTCTACTGTTTCATTAGTAATTTTGGAGGAATCCCATCCACTCCCGGTGATTTGTTATCCTTCATTGCCTTTATTTTCTTAGCTACCAATTCTGGAGTTACAACTAACGGACCTAAATAGTCAGATTTAGCCCCTGAAATTTAGCATCAGCAACTGGTAATGAACTAATATCTTCTTTGGTAAACACTGAACTGAAGTAACCATTTAGGTCTTCCGCCATTAAAAACCCCTGTGATATTATATTTCCAGCACTGTCTTCTAGAGGTCCAACCTTGTCTTGTACGTTTTGTTTACTCCTGACATATGCATAAAAACTCTTGCTGTCATTTTTATGTTACATGCTAGTTTTTGCTCATAGCTTCTTTTAGATTGTCTGATTTCAGTTGTAGCTGCATTAAGTGCCTCTTTGTATTTTGCATAGTCTTCTTCCTTTCTGGTACGCCTATAAACCCTCCAATAGCCTCTTTTGACAAGTGTTTCTTTCTACACCGTTTTCCTTGTTTTTGGAAGGGAACAAATTTATCGATGATACTCTCAATTTCATATTTTAGAATATTCCAACATTCAATTGCGGTCTTATTCATCAGCATGTTATTCAATCTAGCTTTGCTAAGTATTTTCTCATATCTTTGTAGTTACCTTTGTGGAAGTTTCTCTTGTACGTTTTCTTATTTTTACTTTCTGATTTTACATTGATGTCAAAATGTATTTGATTATGGTCACTATTACCCAATGGTTCAAATATTTTTACATTGTCCACTAATTCTTTTTGTGATGACAAAACTATATCTAATACATTTTCTCCCCTGGTTGGTTCTAGCACGTGCTGAGTAAGAAAGCTATCCTGGATTAAAAATATAAATTGTTGGTCCTCAATCCCTGTGCTCTCTAGAGAATTCCATTGTATGTGTCCATGGTTAAAATCTCCCATTATGATACATTCCCCTTTACTAACTTCCTTTATAGCGTTTTTTATTTTTGTGTTGTCCTCTTCGTTTATGTTTGGACTTCGGTAAACTAATCCAATAGTTAATTTTGAATTTCCTGAAACAATTTTGCACCAAACAGCTTCATCGCAATCTGCTTCCCTTTCTAGTTTTATTTCATAAGCCTGAATAGATTATTTAACATATAAAATAACTCCCCCGCCCCTTCTTCCTAGTCGATCTTTCCTAAACATTACATATCCAGTCAGTCCTAATTCAGCATCTGTTATATCTATGTTGGCCCATGATTCAGTTATACCAATTATGTGAGGGTCAGTATCTTCTACCATAATGTTTAATTCGTTTTTCTTATTTACTATGCTCCTTGCGTTTAAACATACGCATCTATAACCTTTTTCAGAGATGTTTCTCTGATGATTTGATATTGGTTTATCTGTGCTAGTGGCCTCTTGTTCTGCTTGAGACACATCTAGGTAACCCCCCTGCACTTCTAGTTTAAAAAATGTTTACTTCCAAAAATATTTGTCATTGTACCCAAGTCACTATCTACTGCTGCTGAAAGTTTGTCCGCGAATACTGCCGCCCCCTTTCCACTTAAATGAAGCCCATCCTTCATGTACATATCAGCCCTCCCAACAAAACTTCCCCATAAATCCACAAATCCAACTTCCTCTTCCCTACATAGCTTCTGGACTAACATGTTAATTGCCATTCCCCGACAATTTCGATATTTGTGACCCCTCCTGCCCATTACAGGTAAAATCCCTCTCAGTACTACCTGCTCAACCCGCGTCTGTTTTAGTGTTCTGACCAACTGCCTATATTTCCTAACTATGGCAGTTGTACCCTCCCTCTCTACGTTATTTGTCCCTACGTGTATTAAAACAGATCCACCCTTACCCGAGCCTACGATGTTTTTTACCCTCTCAGTTATCGCCTCTATTTTGGCTCCAGGCAAGCAGACCACCACACCATCTCCCTTATTTAAGACTCTGTCGGTCTTCCTAACTATCGAATCCCCCACAAACACCCTTGCTCTCTTCCTCACCCCCTCTATCACTGCTGCAGAATAACTCTTCCGTTCGATCCCCTCCTTCACATTCTGCCCTGACCCCTTCCCTCCTGTCTCCTCCACTTCCCACTCCTTTGCTCTTGTCTCTCCCACTCCCCTCTCCTTCACTCCGGTTGTTTTCCCTCCCGTCTCTCCCACTCCCCTCTCCTTCACTCCGGTTGTTTTCCCTCCCGTCTCCCCCACTCCCTTCCCCTTCCCTCCTGTCTCCCCTACTCCCCTCTCCTTCACTCCGGTTGTCTTCCCTCCCGTTCCTTTCCCTCCCGTCTCCCCCACTCCCTTCCCCTTCCCTCCTGTCTCCCCTACTCCCCTCTCCTTCACTCCGGTTGTCTTCCCTCCAGTTCCTTTCCTTCCCGTCTCCTTACGTCCTGTCTCTCTACAACCTGTCACCTTCCCTCCTCTCAGCTTCCTCCCAGGCTGCGGTGAGCTCTCCCTAGCATACATTGTGTCTTTCCCCACTTTGTCATCTACTGTTCCCCCACAGGAACTACTGGCACAACCCCCCTGTTCCCTTCCCACCATTGCCTAAACGAGCAGCCTCAGCTCTTCCAACTCCACCTCTAGTTCCTTCATCTTCGTACATCCCCTACACTCAAACGTACTACCCAACTAGCAGCCTGGACCCCGGTCCAATCGATTGAAAGTTCGATGTTGTAGCCACTGCACGAGTACCACCCTAATAGCAGCCTGGACCCCGGTCCACTCGAATGAAAGTTCGATGTTCTAGCCACTGCACGAGTACTACCCTAATAGCAGCCTGGACCCCGGTCCAATCGACTGAGAGTTCGATGTTCTCGCCACTGCAAGAGTACTACCCTACTAGCAGCCTGGACCCCAGTCCACTCGATTGAGAGTTCGATGTTCTAGCCACTACACGAGTACTACCCTACTAACAGCCTGGACCCCGGTCCACTCGATTGAGAGTTCGATGTTCTAGCCACTGCACGAGTACTACCCTACTAGCAGCCTGGACCCCGGTCCACTCGATTGAGAGTTCGATGTTCTAGCCACTGCACGAGTACTACCCTACTAGCAGCCTGGACCCCGGTCCACTCGATTGAGAGTTCGATGTTCTAGCCACTGCACGAGTACTACCCTACTAGCAGCCTGGACCCCGGTCCAATCGATTGAGAGTTCGATGTTCTAGCCACTGCACGAGTACTACCCTACTAGCAGCCTGGACCCCAGTCCACTCGATTGAGAGTTCGATGTTCTAGCCACTGCAAGAGTACTACCCTACTAGCAGCCTGGACCCCGGTCCACTCGATTGAGAGTTCGATGTTCTAGCCACTGCACGAGTACTACCCTACTAACAGCCTGGACCCCGGTCCACTCGATTGAGAGTTCGATTTTCTAGCCACTGCACGGGTACTACCCTACTAGCAGCCTGGACCCCGGTCCACTCGATTGAGAGTTCGATGTTCTAGCCACTGCCCGAGTACTACCCTACTAGCAGCCTGGACCCCGATCCACTCGATTGAGAGTTCGATGTTCTAGCCACTGCACGAGTACTACCCTACTAGCAGCCTGGACCCCGGTCCACTCGATTGAGAGTTCGATGTTCTAGCCACTGCACGAGTACTACCCTACTAGCAGCCTGGACCCCGGTCCACTCGATTGAGTGTTCGATGTTCTAGCCACTGCACGAGTACTACCCTACTAGCAGCCTGGACCCCGGTCCAATCGATTGAGAGTTCGATGTTCTAGCCATTGCACGAGTCCCTACTAGCAGCCTGGACACCGGTCCACTCGATTGAGAGTTCGATATTTTAGCCACTGCACGAGTACTACCCTACTAGCAGCCTGGACCCCGGTCCATTCGATTGAGAGTTCGATATTCTAGCCACTGCCCGAGTACTACCCTACTAGCAGCCTGGACCCCGATCCACTCGATTGAGAGTTCGATGTTCTAACCACTGCACGAGTACTACCCTACTAGCAGCCTGGACCCGGTCCACTCGATTGAGAGTTCGATGTTCTAGCCACTGCACGAGTACTACCCTACTAGCAGCCTGGACCCGGTCCACTCGATTGAGTGTTCGATGTTCTAGCCACTGCACGAGTACTACCCTACTAGCAGCCTGGACCCCGGTCCAATCGATTGAGAGTTCGATGTTCTAGCCATTGCACGAGTCCCTACTAGCAGCCTGGACACCGGTCCACTCGATTGAGAGTTCGATATTTTAGCCACTGCACGAGTACTACCCTACTAGCAGCCTGGACCCCGGTCCACTCGATTGAGAGTTCGATGTTCTAGCCACTGCACGAGTACTACCCTACTAGCAGCCTGGACCCCAGTCCACTCGATTGAGAGCTCGATGTACTAGCCACTGCACGAGTACTACCCTACTAGCAGCCTGGACCCCGGTCCAATCGATTGAAGTTCGATGTTCTAGCCACTGCACGAGTACTACCCTACTAGCAGCCTGGACCCCGGTCCACTCGATTGAGTGTTCGATGTTCTAGCCACTGCACGAGTACTACCCTACTAGCAGCCTGGACCCCGGTCCAATCGATTGAGAGTTCGATGTTCTAGCCATTGCACGAGTCCCTACTAGCAGCCTGGACCCCGGTCCAATCGATTGAGAGTTCGATGTTCTAGCCATTGCACGAGTACCTACTAGCAGCCTGGACACCGGTCCACTCGATTGAGAGTTCGATATTTTAGCCACTGCACGAGTACTACCCTACTAGCAGCCTGGACCCCGGTCCACTCGATTGAGAGTTCGATGTTCTAGCCACTGCACGAGTACTACCCTACTAGCAGCCTGGACCCCGGTCCACTCGATTGAGAGTTCGATGTTCTAGCCACTGCACGAGTACTACCCTACTAGCAGCCTGGACCCCGGTCCACTCGATTGAGAGTTCGATACTCTAGCCACTGCACGAGTACTACCCTACTAGCAACCTGGACCCCGGTCCACTCAATTGAGAGTTCGATGTTCTAGCTACTGCACGAGTAATACCGTACTAGCCGCCTGGACCCTGATCCACTCGATTGAGATTTCGATGTTCTAGCCTCTGTACAAGTACTACCCTACTAGCAGTGTGGACCCCGGTTCATTCGATTGAGAGTTCGTTGTTCTAGCCACTGTACGAGTACTACTCTACTAGCAGCCTGGACCCATGTCCACTCAATTGAGAGTTCGATGCTCTAGCCACTGCACGAGTACTACCCTACTAGCAGCCTGGACCCCAGTCCACTCGATTGAGAGTTCGATGTTCTAGCCACTGCACGAGTACTACCCTACTAGCAGCCTGGACCCCGGTCCACTCGATTGAGAGTTCGATGTTCTAGCCACTGCACGAGTACTACCCTACTAGCAGCCTGGACCCCGGTCCACTCGATTGAGAGTTCGATGTTCTAGCCACTGCACGAGTACTACCCTACTAGCAGCCTGGACCCCGGTCCACTCGATTGAGAGTTCGATGTTCTAGCCACTGCACGAGTACCCTACTAGCAGCCTGGACACCGGTCCACTCGATTGAGAGTTCGATATTTTAGCCACTGCACGAGTACTACCCTACTAGCAGCCTGGACCCCGGTCCACTCGATTGAGAGTTCGATGTTCTAGCCACTGCACGAGTATTACCCTACTAGCAGCCTGGACCCCGGTCCACTCGATTGAGAGCTCGATGTTCTAGCCCCTGCACGAGTACTACCCTACTAGCAGCCTGGACCCCGGTCCAATCGATTGAGAGTTCGATGTTCTAGCCACTGCACGAGTACTACCCTACTAGCAGCCTGGACCCCGGTCCACTCGATTGAGAGTTCGATGTTCTAGCCACTGCACGATTACTACCCTACTAGCAGCCTTGACCCCGGTACACTCGATTGAGTGTTCGATGCTCTAGCCACTGCACAAGTACTACCCTACTAGCAGCCTGGACCGTGGTCCACTGGAGTGAGAGTTCGATGCTTTAGACACTGCACGAGTACAACCCTACTAGCAGCCTTGACACAGGTCAACTCGATTGAGAGTTTGATACTCTAGTTACTGCATGAGTACTACCCTACTAGCAACCTGGACCCCGGTCCACTCAATTGAGAGTTGGATGCTCTAGCCATTGCACGAGTCCCTACTAGCAGCCTGGACACCGGTCCACTCGATTGAGAGTTCGATATTTTAGCCACTGCACGAGTACTTCCCTACTAGCAGCCTGGACCCCGGTCCACTCGATTGAGAGTTCGATATTTTAGCCACTGCACGAGTACTACCCTACTAGCAGCCTGGACCCCGGTCCACTCGATTGAGAGTTCGATGTTCTAGCCGCTGCACGAGTACTACCCTACTAGCAGCCTGGACCCCGGTCCACTCGATTGAGAGTTCGATGTTCTAGCCACTACACGAGTACTGTTGTAAGGCCCACTACTGAGCTGACATAGCCAAATCCTAAACACATCCCTAGTTCCCTTCTACTGTAAAAGTGTACCATTTTTATGGATTACCGCGTAGCGCTATCGCGTTTAGTGATGTCATATCACAATCTATAGACGTAGACAAACATACGCAAAATCCATATCGAAATTCACGACATATTGATTTATTTAATTCAGGTTTACAAACTTGTGTGGATTTATAATTTAATTCCTACTGATGTTGTTGTCGTCGTAAGCGAATCTGTCATGGATGTTTCTTCTTGCTTTAGTGATAACAAATATGTTGTATAATCTTCAAAGACAGTTTTGTCCATTCTGTGTTTCTTTTAGCATAATTGTAGGTTTTGATACTAAAAAATCTTATGACGAATTTCAATATTTATTAAAATAGTTGCCATGTCCTGTTTTCATTTTCAGATCCGCCTGAGCAGCGGAGAGAGTGACACTGGTATGGGTCAGTTCTGGGTGGAGTGGGACTTGCCGGCAGACAGGGACGTGGCGACCTTCTGGGGGCGCTCTGTGGGCGCGAATGTTGCACGGTCCGCAACGATTCACTCTGTCGAAGTTAGAAGTTCGTTTCGTTCCAAAACAACTTGCCGCCATAACAAATACGGTATCGGACCAGCCGCCCCTTGGGGTGGAGGGTACCCAACCACCGTTGGTGGGTCCGTAAGTTCCCGTGACTCGTGCATGCAAGTCGCTGTGATGCCTCGAGGTTCATCAGAGAATGGTTTTGATAACAGTTTTGCTCTAGTTGATGCTCCGACTAGTAACAGCGATTGGCCTAATAGACGCTACTCAGGCACACTACATGACGACGCCGGGCCACCGTTTCTGTCCGTGTGGCTGCGCTAAACACACGTTTCATGCGTTGAGCGGATGCGACCATCTTTCTCTTTCAAATAACTTGATTCACATAATCAAGACACGATTATTTTCAGTGAACGCATGAGTAGCACTAACAACTGCATAGGTTAACCTAATGTAGGATTAAAAGAAAAATTTTTTTGCAACAAAACGCAACCACCTTATTAACTGTATGAATTTACTCAAGTATATGTATCCTACACGTTATGTTATATTTAGTTTCATCAACCCCCTGTAGCTGGCAGCACATGTGTTGGATCATTTAAAAGTCAATAATCTCATAAGAGTAAGCATGTTTGCCGATTCTATTGCGCATCTGTGCATATTGGGGCTGCGAAACTTGGGGGGGGGGTAGTAATTTGTGATATACACCAAATAACATTGGTGCTTGTGTGGTATTGCGGATACATAGGGTATTGGTAGAAATCCCAGAACTAGCGATGCATCGCGATAATCGATGTAACGATTAAGCTACTGATAAGTGCTTCGTCGATAATTCGCTAAACCATGTATCAGCATGCTAATTATATGACTGTAATGTTGCTTTACTTACATTTATCGGGTGGTGATTTCTTATTTATGAATGAAACATCCTAGATCGCAGATCACCTTTCACGTGTTACTACCGCAAGGCTATTACAGTAATATATCAATAGTCATGAAACTGTCGCAACAGCATTGTAATTGTGACAACCGTGATATTATCGCAGTAGTAAATATCCCAATTTGTCGCCCCCACCCACAACCTCTGTGAATCAAAAGAGCAGTATATGCTGACAAATATGTGTTGTATTTATTTATAATATAAAAGCAATGTTCGATGATTTGTTCCGTACATTTAGTTCTAGACTGTGGAGAGTGTTAAGACAAGACGTTTGTATATCGTGTGTACATGTGTACGTGCTTGTGTACGTGCAGCCCATGTTGCAATCTTTCATTTCCTTTTCAATACCTGTTTTAAAGGTTAACTTGTATTCTAAAAATCTTGTTCACATCGAATTTTATGTGTTCATGTTTTTTTAAAATTGTCGAAACGTGTTCAGTTGTTAAACAGTTCCGCAGAAGGGGTCGTAAATGAAGCAAACAATTGTCCTAGCCTAATGGGCAACACTCCCATCGGCGCCACAGACGGTAACGCTGATATTTCAAGTACACTACTTCACTACTCGAGATAAGGTCATTATTAGCATCAGCATTAAATTAAATTTATGTGTAATATTTACGGATACAAACTTAAAATATATTTTAATAATTCACGCGAATGTGAATGAGAGTTTGACAGAATAAACTGGCGCGTCACATTGTTGGAGGAAACATATATACATAATTACACAAACTAATTTATATTATAATAAACTAGCCCAGTTGCCCGGCGTTGCACGGGAGAAACGACAAGAACTTATTATTCATTGCACTGCCCAGTTAATTGTAATGGCAATGGCATCTTCGCGCCACAAAAGCACGTACAACAAGCGTTCGGTGGATGTTTGACGTAGATCACGGAACAGTGGTAGAAACACGCAAAGGGTTGCTAACAGTTCCACGTACCTAATGTTTTCAGTTACATAATTTACGTAACATTTCAACACTGATTTCAGCAGTCTGTATTTAATTGTTACTTGAGAGGACACATTCCAAAGTGCTATCATATGTTGTCAGGGATACTGGCAGTAACTTCTCAGTTGGGTGGGAACTCAGTTACTATACATTTCAGAATAATACAACCTTGAAATTTATGCTTTCAGTATTAAAAAAACAACTACCAAAATGAGAATGTAAGACAAGACTCGTGATCACCATGTTTGCATTGTGAATAACCCTGTATTAGGTAATCAGCATATTAACATTTCGGGATGGTGTTCTCTCTCGTTCAGTTTAAACTGCAGCTGAAAGATTGACTGTTCTGCCTAATTATGTTTTCTCCTAATTTGGCCGGTCATGGCCATATTGTATGGCATATATAATAACCAATTGTAATTTAAATGTTACTGCGCAACACCAAATAGCAACATTCATTAACAGCACCTAATCAACACAAACACTACAAACATTACTTAAATATTAAAATGAATATTGAATACGGCAACTGGTTCTGCCGCGATACCTGCCTCGTTGTTTCTTAAGGCGAGTTATTCAAGGGTGATTTGATTGCACTTGATTCTTTATGTCGCCAAATACAAAGCAGAATAACTGTTACGTCCGATATATCAAAACCACCTCGTCGTCACTTGCTCTTTTTTGTCATTTCAAGGTAGATTACTTTTCACATCATGCATATGTCAAGGAAAGGGATATCTCGCTGGATGTAGGAACCTGATATATCCTACGCGTGGTCAAGGGAAAACATGTGTACCCTCGGGTGCCAAGGAGAACGAGGCTGTAGCGATCATGCGGCGGACTGCGTTAACGGACTCGCATGTCGCTGGTGATCGACATAATGCTGTCTTCACGCATGATCACCCAGTAGCCGTGGCGTGGTGATCCGGGTGCAGGGGTTGCACTCGCACCCGAGCACAGGGTCTGGGGGCGTCAAATCAAGCGGATAACATCATATAAAAAAATCTGCGATTCCTCTCTCGTATATCCTCAGTTGCGTATAATAGTAATTTGTCGTGCAGCGTATTTGTTATTGAATACTTTGTAAAGAGTGAATTAATGTTGACCTGTATTTCACGTAGCTGTAAGTAATGTATCATTGTTCAAACAACGGCAGTTTTTTGTGTGGCGTTCAATCGATAGGCGGCGCTGGCAGTGTTTTGATCACGCGACTGAAAATTGTCTTACGATTCGGTTTCGTTGGGTTATAGGACCTGCGTGATGTCACCGATATTCACTTCGAGAATGTAATATATACCATCGTATTATTTATGAAGGTACGTGTGTAAGTATGTAGGTTATGTAACTAAACTAATCAAATACTCGTGGTTTTATGTTGAAAACGTGGTTTATTGCATCAGTAGGAAAACTTGCAATCCCCAGATGCGCCATTCAACAATGCCGTATATTTGCTGAATTCTGCAATTAAATTAACCTCACACTTTGATAAAGTCAATCAAATTAAGTTAAATTAACCAGCACAATGCTTCAATTGAATTAAATTAATAACTGATTTGAATTTAATGAACAATTAACAAATAAATCATGTGCTGATAGAAATGTTTACACATTTAAAACAAAAACATATTATGTGACTTTGTTGGAAAGAGATTTGCTCATACAATATTTACATGCAAAGACATGTATTTCTTCATCACATTTTTAAAGTTGTAGATAAGAAATCATTATTTTTTCATAAAGGATTGAAAAATTGTGACTAAAGATTTACAGGTGTGTGGTTTCCTCATATATTCAACCACACACATAATTTCTAAGCACCAAGTTTTTCCTTATGCAGTGTTTTATACTAAATCAGGTTTCCCCTTTACACACTAGCATTTAAATATGTATACACTATTGTTTATTCATCACTAGAATTGGCGTGCTTTTTATTTAAGTTAACACTATAAAAAGACCTCAAACTGAAGCTATATTACCTTTCTCTACTTCTTCCCATTAACGCTGTATGCTTAAATTCGATCACACTTCGATCGATGGCAGCACTTTTCGCGAATTCATTGGATCGACATAGTTTAACAAGGTTTAACAAGGTTGCCATCCCAAACAACAAGTTCCTGTTGGCAAGTGGACAAGGAAGCCATTGGCTTATCGAGAGTCCAACAATTTTCTCATCTATGTGTAGCCCGCCCTAACGAAATATCTGTCAATTCTATTTTTAAACATATTCACACTACAAGCATTAACACAATAATTTGGCAGTTTGTTCCATTCATTTATCACCCTCTGTGAGAAAGAGTACTTTCTCATGTCCATCCTACACTGCTCCTTAACTAATGCTGTTTGATGTCCTCTTTAAGTTTGAAGAACATATTCCTGTCAACATCCTCATAACCATTCATTCATACTTTTGTGTCATCTGCAAATTTGAGTAATTTGCTAGATATGTCATCTTCCAAATCATTTATATATATATATATATATATATATATATATATATATATATATATATATATATATATATATATATATATATATATATATATATATATATATATATATATTAAAAACAGTATAGGGCCTAATACTGATCCCTGTGGTACCCCACTCAAAACAGATTTCCAATTTGAAATCTCACCATCTACTAGTACTCTCTGTTTTCTGTGTGTAAGCCACTTTTCTATCCAGTTGATTACATCATTACCTATGCCATGGGCTTTTAGTTTAAGCAACAATCTTTGAAGTGACACTTTATCGAAAGCTTTCTGAAAATCTAAGTAGACAACATCCACTGGTGACCCATCATCTACCCACTTTGTAATTTATTTAAAAAATCATAAGATATTAGTTAGACATGACCTTGCTTTTAGGAACCCATGTTGATGTGTATTTATTAATTTATGTTTTACAAAGAATTCCACCATGTGGTCTCTAATTAATGTTTCGAGTAATTTACATACAACTGATGTTAAGCTCGCTAACTGCCACCAAATAAAAATTGGCAATGCAATGATACAGTGAGGTGGACTGATAGTAGGGGCGGAGTGGTACAGAGGTTAGAACATCGGACTCTAAATCGAGAGGAGGGGTTTTAATCCTTTTTTCTGCAGCTTCTTTCACTCCCCAGTTCACTCAGCTATATATATATATATATATATATATATATATATATATATATATATATATATATATATATATATATATATATATATATATATATATATATATATATATATATATATAATTGTTTTAATGGTGAATACAGCATGCGAGTTTGACAAGACTAAATTGGTCATAACATGATGCTATCCAAACAAAATGTTTACACACTCTTTTCACGTGGGTTGCGACTGCCAACTTTCCTCAAAAATATAATTATTCCGGCGGCACATCATCTACAGCAAACACACGTTGAGACAGCCGGGCAAATGTATAAGATATTGTTGAGTTGATACAACGTTAGATAGAAATGTTCTTCATTTCTTCATGGTTAGTTGCGCACAGCGCATTGCCTTCTTATGTACTGTCTATTGATTAAGAGGTTATTTGGAAGCTATTTGGAAGTTTATTTTGACTGCATGCTACGTACAAATATAAGACTAGTTATGTATACATGGAATGCAGCGTAGCGCTATAAGATATACGGATTTGTTTGGCATTTGCTGATATCATATTACAATTTATAGACAAAGACTAACATAAGCGAAATCCATGTCAAGATTCATACGATATTTATTTATTTAAAGTTAGCATACATATATGGATTTACTTAGTTCCTGCTGATTGTATTGTCCACGTAAGCAAATCTGTCATGGGTGCTTCGTTCAGTGAGCATGAACATCGTATCGTTTTACTCAAAAAATATTTTGTTTAATCATCTCAAAGACAGCTTCGCGCCTTCTATTTGTCTTTTAACATGATAATAGTGTTTGGTTCTGAATATTCTGTCGAAGCACTTCAATATTTAGTAAAACAACGGCTACAATTCTTATTTATTGTGTTTATTTTCAGATCCGCCTGAGCAGCGGGGAGAGTGACATTGGTATGGGTAATTTCTGGGTGGAGTGGGACTTGCCGGCAGACAAGGACGTGGCCACCTTCTGGATGCACTCTGTGGGCGAGAGTGTTGTACTGTCCGCGATGACTCACAATGTCGAAGTTAGAAGTTCGTTTCGTTCCAAAAGCACTTGCTGCCATAACAAATACGGAATCGGGCCAATCGAGTGGTGGGGTGGAGGGTACCCAACCACCGTTTGTAACCTCGCAGGAGGTTATGACTTGTGCATGGATGTCGCTGTGATGTCTCTCGGGTCATCAGGGGATGGGTTTTCTTTAAATTCTCCAGCTAATATATTTGATGCTCCGTCTAGTAACAACGATTGGCCTAATCGTATCCAAGGCGGGCCACCGTTTCTGTCCATGTGGCTGCGCTAAACGCTTGTTGCACACGCTGAACGGATGCGACCATCTTCCTCTTTCAACATACCTTAATCACAGAATCAATACACGATTTGTTTCAGTGAACGCTTGAGTAGCACTAACTCCTACTGCGTGGCGATTTGTAGCAAATACTGTTACATAGGAGCTCAGGTTTGTAATGTGATATTAATTAAGAACCAAACACAGCCATCTCAGACACAAAATTAATGTCCTCAAAAGCCTAAATGTACCTAGAAGCTGCGACATATATCTATCCTGCAAACTATGTCAACATTTTGTCAACCTGCTGTCGTGCGAAGCACATACATTTAGTTCAATCTTTAGTTTCATTTATGTGGTAAATGTGCTTACCACGAGGGTTATATACCCTCAGTTGTTACCCTTAACCAGAACCCTTGAATTCGACAACGCACAGTGCTTAATAAAATAGCAGAATATGCTGAACAATGTGTGTTATTTTATTTATGTTATACACGTAATTGTCAATTATATGTTACGTAAATGTTGCCTTAGATATCATTAGATCTGGTACGGAACAAAATAGTGGTTATCCACTGTGCGGGTGATATTCGTGAGTTTTCAGCGTTTCCATTTGCACTTCACTTAGTGTTTGATCAGATATTAAGTAAGTAAAACGTTTTTGATGATTTCACAAACACTACAGATACAATTTGCACAAACGAGCTAACAGGTTGCATTAGGTTGTATTAGGTAGGTTTGCTTTTTTCGCAAAATGAATTTAAAATGAGAGTTGCATAAAAAATCGAATTGAGGAGGGACCTGTAATATCTTGTTCACGCCGAGTTTGATGAGTTACTTCAATGGTTAAACATTTGGTAAACATTGAAGCAGCACGGTTCGTTTTCGAAGCAAACACATGTACTAGCCAGATAGGCAACACCACAGACGGTAGTGCTGACGTTTCAATTAGAAAAGTCGTCTGAACTTGTTCAGTTGTGAGCGTAAAGCCGAGTTATGTTTATTTGTAATATCTTAGAATGCAAACTTAAAATATCTTCCAATAATTCACGCCGAATGTTAGTGACAGTTTGACAGAAGAAACAGGCGCGCCACCTAGTGAGTATGGTCGTGTGCTAAAACAAGTTACTATCGTGATCTGGCTTATTGACATACATGAATATTAATATATTTCCAGGGGTCATTTGCAGCCACTTTAGGGCATATAGATACGGCATGACCTTTGCCAGAGTAGCTAGTCAGCTTCAGTGAGCAGGGTGACAGGTTTCAATGGCAATGTCTCTAGTGCTTGTGTGTTATCCTGTTACACATCAGCCATCGCCAGCGTAGCCTGCTGGAGCCGATCACCGTAGTCTGCGTGTTCCGGTCCCCGTAGTCTGCGTGTACCGGTCCCCGTATTCTCCGTGTGCCTGTCCCTTGTTGGTAGTACAATGCCAATGAAAATGACGTCTTCCCGATACAAAAATCACGTAAAACTGCTGGTTTCACAAAGCTTTCGGTGGACGTTTGATGCAACGACGGTAGAAACACGCATTACGTTGCACGTAACTATTGTTCTGAGGTACATAATTTACGTCAAATGTCGACATTGATTCCCTCGACGTAATACCCCACCAATGGGGAATTCTACGAACCATCAACATTGACCTCTGGGACGCCTACAACATTTCTGCTCAATACATGCGATATTGTCAGAGATATTGAGGAACAATGATGTAACTATATTTCTAACATAATAATACTTAAATATATCGTAAACATTATATTAAATGTTATTGGACATTATTGAATATCATGTATTATTCCCATAAACAGCACAGTTAACACCCAACCTGACTTTTAATCTGAAATAGTGAAAACACTGAAATATAATATAGGTGCGCCCCTGTTCACGACTATGCTTAATGAATATATTTTGTTGCGCCTCTTAGCTCAGGTTCCTGAGGATATAGGCGCCATAGAAGTTAATTATTATTATAATAAATTCGTTTTGACATCTGATGTGATTACAAAAATATATCACACAATATGTTAATATACTTGACATATGTAACATCTAAAACAGTTGAACAAATGTTGCAAATATCATTTCATCACTGTAATACAAATACTACTAACTGAACATGCAAATATCGTAAAACAAGCGTTTTCAGTCTTATATGCATTCCTCATTAGTATATACATTGTTTGATTGTATATAATTGTACAACACAATGCCCATCAATCTTTAATCAAACTTCTAGCCACACTTTTAGATATACAACTCATGCTGCATTAACAAATTAAGGGCATTTGTAGCTTGACTCAAAATAAAAGTAAAATAAAATACATAATTATGTAAAAGAAATGTTCAGGTAAGGAACTATGTTTATGATCGTGACTTTCAACATTTTGTACAAGCGGAAATAATAATGTCGCTAAGCTGAAAGACGGGATATAGTCACACATTGTAGTTATAACAACTTATAAGAGTTGGTGCTTAAAATAATGTATATATGAAACCACATAATTAACCCTTACTGAGACATGGAGTTAAATAGTTCTGACAATGTACAACCTTCCATTATTGCAATACAAATGTTTCTGGCAGTCATTTATGTCATAATTCTGCTGCACTATAATAAACAATTAATCTGCTTTGATCTGCCCATTCTACCAATATCTTCATCTCACCAAACCGGATTCATCAAACCAGTAAGTGGCCAAACAAATTATATGCCTCTATCCCTATATAAATTCGCAGTACGAACTTGGTGCTGTTTTAAATAACAGGCACATTTTACAAGCAAGTACTGAACAACTTGCCACTGTAACATAATGCAAGATAATGTCCCACTAAACTGGGTCAGATGTATTTCGCATTTCAGCAAGTCCTACAAATTAAATGTGTTGTATAACTATACACTAAATCTGGGTCTCATTACCAGGCAATGAAATAGCAAGCCATCCAGCTATTGGATTTAGCAAGAAAAATTCCACGCCGCTGACAGACCTCCTATAGGTCAGTCGAAATCATGTTCACATCTTAAAGGAAGATTCAACACAAGTTACTGCACATAGTTCCGTGTGTACACTGTTCTGTGTACATGATATGCATACAGTTTTGTGCACATGTTTTATGCACGTAGTTCCGTGTGTACAAATTGTGTACATTTTGTGTATACGCTATGAATACAGTTTTGTGTATATGTTTCATGCACAGTTCCATGTGTACACGTTCTGTACACAATTCCATGTTCTGCAAGCCGCTCCTTCAGCGGTCAAACTGCGTGTCCAGCAGAGTGGAATATTCAAGGAACGTCGTCTATGGACATATGACGAATCGGTTCGTTCATATTCAAATCTGCAGTGTGTGAATAGCTTAATAAATGTGCAGTCGTCATTGTGAGTACTTTTGTCAAAATGTTTGAGAGAATTGAATTTGATCGTTAGATTGCGTAACTTGCGGAAGGGTGAATAGCTTTAGGCACACATAAGCGGAGTCTCCCTGACAATAACAATAGTTGTGTTTAGAATTTTGTAAGTTTGTCATGTTGAATACAAGAAAACAGTGGAAAATGTGTTGACAATGGGATAGTTAAAAATCCATACGATGTGGCTACCCGTGGTCAAGGGAAAACACGTGCACTCGGGTGTTACGGAGAACGAGGCCGAGCAATCAAGCTGCGGAGACGTCTTCTGTCTTCACGCATGATCATCCAGTAACAGTGGCGCAATAACCCGGGGGCGGGGGGGGCACTCGTACCCGGGCGCCGGGTCTGGGGGCGCTAAATCTAGCGGATGACATCACACCAAACATCTGCGATTCCGCTGTCGTATATCCTAGGTTACGTATATAGTAATTTGTCACTCGCAACCCCCAGACGGCGCCACTCAACTACCAGGCAGTATATTTGCTGAAGTATGCTTGAACGTTCTTCCTAATGTTGTTTACGTGTTTTTGAATTCACGAGCTCTAATGTAAGGGAATTTTGCCTTAGTTGCATCCATAAATATAACATCCATAAATGTCGCGACAAGTCACCGTTTGCAAAAATTAAAGACAACAACTACTAAAATGGCGCCGCTATTGTACCGCATTCTCAAGCTGCTGGTAGCATGACCCGTTCAGTTGGCTCTGAGAGGAATCGTGTAAAATATGCGTCGGGGGAGGGGGGGTGGGACGCCAAGTTGTGTTTTGCAACCGGGCGCCGACAACCGTCACTACGCCACTGTCCAGTCTGTCCATCAAGATGACAAAATGCATTCAACTACATATTAACACAGTACAGCTCTGTGGGAGACCAAAAACAAACACAACAAAAAGACAATTATCTGGATTGGATAGCGAGAAATCCGTCCTTCTCTCTTTTCCTGATTAAAATAATTGTGCACATAACCCCGAAAGTGCCATGTAACACTTTTGTTTCGAAAACGGTCGCCAGATGTCTCTACTTCCACTCCTATGATCAATGACACTTTCATGTTGATAGCCGCTTGGAATCCAAGTCTCGAAGTGCCGACGTAACGCAGGCAGTAATAGTAGCGTACAACCATTTTACGTAATTTGGAAAAAACGTAGAAAAGAAACCTGGACTTGCGAACAATTGTACGTAGTAACTGCTTAGGGAAAATTTATTGTTCGTAGCAGGTGTGGGTAACAGTAATAATAATATGTACTAATAGTGATCACACATTTTCAGGGAGATCACAACGGTTATTGTATTATGCCACACGCCAGCCACGAGAGGCAGCATGTTCTCCCGTATCCGTTAAACCCAGTCGTTCCCCCTAACACACCGGCAGTATGACGTAGTCATGTATGACAAAGTGAAGCTAATAAGAAGTGTGCGTGCGTGCGTGCGTGCGTGCGTGCGTGCGTGCGTGCGTGCGTGCGTGCGTGCGTGCGTGCGTGCGTGCTTTCACAAGCGCCGTAGTCAGCAGATGTTCCCTGTTCCTTCGCTCATACTTAGCTTGTTAGGTGCAAGAAATATTTGAAATTGGGGATCGTCTCAAATTCAGCGGCAATTTATTCGTTGACCATCAACCCGGAAGTAAAATAATGATCTGATCCTACGACCCCGCTCAAGTGGTGTCACCTCTGTCTATTTTGTGACGTAGGGACGACAGAATATGAACGGTGCGTGATTGTTTCAGCATGAAGGATGGGAACATTTAATGTTGACGGGCACACACGCACGCACGCACGCACGCACGCACGCACGCACGCACGCACGCACCACGCACGCACGCACGCACGTACACACACACACACACACACACTGAGGTTGCACGTCGTCGATTTCATCTAGTATCGTACATCGCTGGTTTGATAATCGGAGTAGTGCATCATCGCTCACGCCACCTTTTTCTGCTGCATCACCGACCGCCGCGTGACACCTTGTGAGATGCAGCTACAAGCCACCGCGGTGACTTGGTCGCTGGAGTGCGTCCGGTACGACGAGTTGTCAGAGAAGTAGGCCACATATATGTAGGAAAGTGCCTATGCGAACTCTTCAATTGCTTATTTTGGTGATGAACATGATCAGTGGAAATTTCTCAGGCAGGAATAATTGAGGAAGCTACTATACTCGAATAGCAAATAGAGGAACTACATAAGCCATTGCAATAATAAGGTGCTATCGCGATGGCAACACTAAGGAGGGT
Source organism: Lamellibrachia satsuma (assembly GCA_033239005.1). Classification (NCBI taxonomy): domain Eukaryota; kingdom Metazoa; phylum Annelida; class Polychaeta; order Sabellida; family Siboglinidae; genus Lamellibrachia; species Lamellibrachia satsuma. The sequence continues at coordinate 173,278 of BSQZ01000101.1, forward strand.
GCTATCGCGAGAGGCAACACGAAGGCGGGTGGGGGCGCTATGTGGGACAGAAAGTTGAAGAAACAACTAAAGGGAAAGTGTTTGGGCATATGTGGTACCGGCAACACGAAGGAGGGTGCTATCGCGAGGGGCAACCCGAAGGAGGGTGCTATAGCTAGGAGAAGATAACGACAACAAAATAATGTGGTAGAAAAAGACGAAAGAGCGAATGAATTGGAGACAACTCGTCGAGAGAGCGGGAAAATCGTGATGTGCCCATGTCCCACAAAATGGAAGAACATACATATATTAGAAACAATGGAATCAATTTATTCATAATCATGGAATCATTACATTTGTCAGGAATAACCAACTAAACAACATCTGATTACTCAAAATGTACATATATATATATATATATATATATATATATATATATATATATATATATATATATATATATATATATATATATATATATATATATATATATATATATATATATATATATATATACGAACAACGAACGGACGACCATATGAAATGCTAAGGGATTTCGTACGAAACCTTGAACCCTTGGCTATGGACCTCTCTTGAATAGAGCACGGTTTTAAAATAGTTCTCGTGTTTGACTACACGACATTGTTTCTTTTGAATTTATAAAGACAGATCGCTCTTCGTCGCTGTGGTTACTGCCCAGTTTTTACTGCTTATTTACCGAGCCGTGTGTTTACGCAACCAGGAAGTAGTTGAACAACGTCTGGGAGAGCAACAAGTGCCCCCGTATTACAGCTCTCTTGTCGCGATCAATACGCAACCATGTTTAAAGGAATCATTGGTTTACTGACGGTGTTGGCAGTCGTGCTGTATTCGGACCTGGCCGAGTCACAGTGTACGACGAAGTACTGGGAAGACCACGACGAGGCGGACCTGTTGGCCATGTGTTTACGCAACCAGGAAGTTGTCGAACGACTGAAAGAGCTAAGCGAACAAAATTAAATGAAGCGAGAGGTAAAGTCAACAGAAAAACGCAATCAGGAAGGACACCGCCCGGGGGGGGGGTACTACCATACCAAAACGGTGGGGGTGTGCCACCGGAGCCCCATGGAGCACATGGAGAGAGAGAAATCAAAAAATTTATGGTCACCAAGAGATAATTATTGAACAATTTATCATATATCTATAAGCGTAAGATAAGCCCGGGCGGAACGTTTTCATTAGGAAATTTCCTCTTCGATGAAAGAGAGAATTATCAGGTTTAATTGGGGCACAAAGAAAGAAAATTAAATTTTTTTCTTCGGACAGAGAAAGAAAAAATGCCGAAAACAGGGGCATTTGCGCGGCACATACATGCATACCTCAGTACAGGGAGTACCCCCCCCCCGGGGGACACCGACGGTTGCATGATGAGGAAGCTGATCTCATGAAGAGTGGCGGGACTGGAGAAAAGTTTATATTCCAGTTTTAAATGTATTCCATTATTCTGTACTATGGACATGGGGTAGAGGCAGGGCTAAATGGGGTACAAGCAGGGCTAATTTGGGTACAGGCAGGGCTAAATAGAGTACAGGCAGGGATAAGTGGGGTAGACGCAGAGTTAAATGGAATAAATGTGGTATGATGAAACATATAAAAATGATGCCCGCTATCCATAAAACATAGTTTTCATCCGTTTCAAATAAACCTTTCTAATTTTGTAAACGGAGTTTACCTGAAGTTCACATCATTATATTGTTATTCCAAAACAGTGAATAAACAGGCTGATGATTCGAATGACGCTTAATATGCTAGTTGAATGGTGCTTATGTCAATATCGATTGCATTTTCTAAGACACTGTTCAAATAAAACAATGTCCTTGAGTGAGACAAAATTAATATTTATTTAATATGGTATTTTTTTCAATGTTGTACTTTGTAAATGCTTGAGTACTATTACTATATGATGTGTAATTTTATTAATATATTAATGTTACTGTGGAGGGCATTGATCTGTCTAGTACAAGAAAATGCGCTAAGAAAAAGCAAAATTATAATTATTCGTGTTCATATTGTTATTACAAAACTGTGAATCAACATGCTGATGATTCGAATCATGTTTAATGTGCTAGTTGAAGAGTGCGTATGACAAGATGGATTGCATTTTGTAAGACACTATTCAAACAAAGCAATGTCCTTTCAAAAGGTGTGAGACAAAATTAAAATAAATGTAGTGTGTAAATACTTATATAAGTACTATTACTATATTATGTGCAATTTTATTTATGTGATATTTTTATTGTTAAGTGCATTGATTTGTCAAGTACATGAAGATGCGCTATAAAAGAAGCTAAATATTATTATTCGTGTTAATAATTGTAAGTCATTTACGAAGGAAAATGCATAACTGTAATTGATTCTATGCGGCAAATTCACAAGGCGACTCGACACATAAAACAACCAATCAAAAACGAACAGCCGATGCATTTATGTTGTTACATTGTTTAAACAACTGGGTAAAAATAGCATAATTTTGTGAATTTGGCGTGTCTGGCAGCAGGAAATTTAACAAAATGTATATATTTATCAGAAATAAAGCACAAGGTCAATGAGTGCAAGGGCATTAAGTAATGTTTTGGAATGTTCCATTCGTTCTACTACTACTCAATCAGAAGTCATACAGTGGCCACGTTGCGCATGCGCAAACGGTAGTGGCTCCGGGCTCGTTCATCCTTCATTGACACCGGCACGCGTGTGTTTTTGAGCAGGTAGGTTGAGCACCATGGGCGGATGTGAACCAATGCGGTGGTCGGATTTCAGCACATGATGTATATATTATTGAGAATCTTTACACATGGTGTGGTACGGCGACTTGCGCCAACACGTGCATGTGTTTACTAACAAGTTTTAAGGAAAAGACGGCGTTTGTTTGGCATTGTTGGGGCGACTAATGTAGTAATGACCAACATCAGATACACGTTTCGCGCATGGTATGTGCGTGCGTGCGTGCGTGCGTGCGTGCGTGCGTGCGTGCGGGCGTGTGAGCGTGATAACGAACTGTTTAAAATAAATAACCGTAGTGACAATTTTCGCATCCACTTAGCTGGCAACAGGTCCTCCAAAATTGAATTGCCAACTTGGTTTTGAAAGTTGGAGACGGGCTCCCGGTGATGGCGGAAGGACAAGGGAAATATTTGTTTTTACATTTACATGTAAGGTATAAACCTGTGCAACTATATCTTTGCAATTAAGTTCTAAAAACGATCAATGATATCTGGGTCAGATGCCAGATGAAGCTACCGCTGGTACTTGTAATTAAGTTAATTATATGTGGTAGTTATGTTGCCTTTTTATATGCATATAAGCTTATATTTTGGATTGTAAATACATTAAATTACTACATATTTTATTGCATTGCAGTCAATTTAATGTAGGGGTTGCTCAAACATTTTACGTATGGGTTGCTCAACAATTTGATATAGGGGTTGCTCAACAATGACATAATGCAAAGATAGACCCGTTACAACGCAACATCTTTATTAGTAATTATAGTACGCATGGATAACATATTCAAACAATCCACGTACAACACATCACTGATTAACTTGTCACTACACCCATGTAGCATGTACTGTATTCTACCAAAATATGCACAGTGTTTCACAAATAAAAACTACAACGTACCCCATACACCCCTGTAATATGAACAGTTTACAGTGGGGCCGTCAACGTGTATTTACAATAAGAGGTCAAATAAATCCAATCCCGAGACGTACATACCTCGAAAAAGAGTAAAATCGATTATGGCCAAGATACTATTGATTTTTAATTTATCACAATTTACAGATCAATTATTCTTGCTTAACAAACAATATGTCTAATAAGAATATGTTTCACACACTATTACTAGTACACAGTAAATGTTTCACACACTATTACTAGTACACAGTAAATGTTTCACCCACTATTACTAGTACACAGTAAATATATATTCAATGTTATTTTAGTTGTTGTAACCACACTTGCTATAACATTTACTAAGTACTGATCTAAGTTCGCAATTTGTTGTAATGACAAGCTTTCAATCCCAACTGTATGATTGAAGCACACCAGGTTTCTTTAACACAAAAGTTATCTTTTAATAATAATTTCTACTCTATTGCAATGGAAACCAAATGACGCAAATAGGATTCAAGTACCCGAAATAAGGCGAATCCAACAATTAGTACACATATAAATGATCAGTACTCTACTAAAAACATTACAGTCCATAAAAAAGGGGAAATTAGCTTCATTTTCATTGGCTATGGCTAATGAATAAAAAATGGTCAGAGAGAATTGGCCAGACTCAGTATATGAAGGTATATGCTTATAGCCCTATAGGCATAGGTTATACCATGTCACACAGACAACTCAATCGCAATGTAAACAATGAAAAGGTTAAATTTTAAGCATGTAGTATTAGAGGATATACCATATATGTCACACAGACAATAACAACTCAAACAATTAAAACTCAATCGCAACGTAAACAATGAAACAGTTAGATGTCAGGCTTAGTATAGCCATATAGAATAGACCAAGAAAACTGTGACCGCTTCTAGTTTGTCCAATGCCATATGAAGGCATGTGGCTGTCCCACATACACAGTGAAATATATTACATAGTACTTCGCTTCGTACATCAGCATACTAAGTGAATCATGTAACATGGTGCTCATTACCAGTCGGGAGGATACTCTGTCAAAATAAATATGGGATAAACTTTGCACTTGCACAATGGATCGCTAAAGATTTTAATCTTATTTAACTTGATGTTATTTTTACGTCGTGGATTATTCCACTGATAAAATAAATAACTGTTAGTGGTTTAGAAAATAGATCATTGCACAACTGATTCTTCTTGTTTTGGTGAAGACGTCATAATATATTAAGTATACCTTGTGCTACGATGGAAGGTAACGAATCTGGCGCCAGACACAGACAGTAGGAGTATTATTTTTATATAACTGTAGGCCCTAAGTAATAACTACAATATAGTAATAATTGGCTATGCGTATGATACATCGCATACATGTGAAGTTCTAAGGACCGCAAAGGATGCTATAATCTATAAATCACATTGTCTAACAAACTTACCTTTACTCTACTGTATTCTATAGATCACATTGTCTAACAAACTTACCTTTACTCTACTGTATTCCGCGCCGAAGTTGCGACAGTTGCAGCGAAAAATTGCCGCCATTTACATTGTTTATGCTTTAATTTATGTATCTTGACATTGTGACCTCTAGCGGCAAACTTTATCAATAAAATACAACGATGCGTAAATTATCACTAAGGTTAATACGCACGCACGCACGCACGCACGCACGCACGCACGCACGCACGCACGCACGCACGCACGGATGTTTACATATCATGCGCGAAACGCGTATCTGATGTTGATCATTAGTCGCCCCAACATTGCCAAACAAACGCCGTCTTTTCCATAAAACTTGTTAGTAAACACATGCACGTGTTGGCACAAGTCGCCGTACCGCACCACGTGTGAAGATTCTCAATAATGTATGCATCACGTGCTGAAATCCGACCACCGCATTGGTTCACATCCGCCCATGGTGCTCAACCTACCTGCTCAAAAAAAAATACGCCACCGGCACCCTTCATCCAAGGTATTTTTGATCAGTAGGGGCGCTGCTTTACAAAAAGCTATTTCTTAGAAAAGGAAGCGGATGTTGCGCATGCGAAACAGGATACACGCGTTGGGTACTATAATTGAAGATTTTAACACGCACATTACTTCGGTTAATAAATGTTAGGGGCGCTGTTTTACGTTTGGTCTAAAGATAGCAAATTTGCGACGTCTCAGCACTTTTATGATTTCACTACTATAGCATTATTGTGTAAAATAATATCATCAAAGGTAATGGTTACGGCTTTCACTAAAAATTCAGAATGTAGAGTAGCCAAATTTCCCAACAAATCCAGAAATTCTACAAAGAAATACTCTACTCAATAGGAAGTCAGGCGCAACTGGAAGTGTTGGTTGCTCCGGGCTACGCCCAACCAAAACATAATACGTTTGGTCTAAAGGTAGTCATTTCTTGTAACAGCCTCTTTCAGGCCTGTTTCTGCTACGATTTGTCGATGGCGTAAGCTGCTACGGTGGTGCCCGATTACAAGTACTAGTATTTCTAAACTATCCGCTAGATGGCGCCACCTTGGACAAAAACTATAGTAACCGTTCCAGTCTATCTTTTACAGTGGCGCCACCTTGTGGGCGTAAGCTGCTGTCACCACCTACAGTTGCGGTACTAATGAGGCAGCGGGCAGCGCCAACCCCGAGATGGTGATGTAAAGGACATGTATACTATCTAGTTCAGGAAGATGCGCTAAGGAAAAGCGAAATTATTATTATTAGTGTTAATAGTGAAGTGTAAGTCATTTATCAGAAGGAACAATGCATAACTATTAGTCAGTATTATCATGATTTGATCATTATGATTTGAAGATAAAAATTAATGTGATGGTAATGTGACTCAACTTGAGTCCAACTTATGTTAATATGACTTCAGTCTGTGTCTCCGTGTTTATGCAGTTATACAACGTAGTCCGAATAGTATACTCACTTGGGTCAGTGCAATTCGATTCTACAAAGCGGCTGATTCACTTAACCGGCGCATCTAACTATAATCGTATGTTTGTATGTGGTTATGTTAATGTTTTCCTCCTAGACGGCTGGCCACACGGGTGCCAAAACTTTCAGGGATTAATATACGACCCCACGAATGAAACGTAACACCTTTATTTTGTTTCGATATACCCCGTATATCAAGGGTTCTTAGTGGTTTTTATGGTAATTCAAATGTTTGCTACGTAAAACGTTAACTTCCAACAATCGCAGAAATCACGCGCGCGCGAGACGAATAGGTATGTCAACCGTTTGAGAGTACGTAGCGCCACCTGGGCGGTTTATATTGATTATAGTAGAAAGCACGCACCACGTATTGGCCCGAGGTCGCAGACACAATGAAAATACATTCTACTATTCAACAGCAAACACAAGTATCCATTTTGAACGTGCAACGAGTATTGCATCACGTGCATGACACGGTTGTTTCTGGTAATACGTTTGACGTTCCCTTAAACAATCTCGAGCGTATTGATGGCATAATATTGGCCTGAGGCATTTGGTAAACACTGCTATCACGACTGTCGCGTATGAACTACATTTCTGGTAGTATTAATAATTCATTAAATTTTAATACAACGTTAATATGGAGTGATTCCGTCCGAGCCGATATAATTGATTGCATTAAGTGGCTGATTCTATTATCCGTGATTCTGTTAAGCGAAGTACACTGTGATACAATATTGCTTAGTATTATTGATGTGTTCGAGTTATTTCGCTAGTACACTTGTTTTCGAAGAAAATAAGTAGCCAGGCTAGTTCACTTGTATTTGCCTTACGTCGATGCGTTTTGCCGGATTCGGTGATCCTGGCACCTCTTGTGACACTATTTGTGCTGTACTCGTGATACATGTTAAAACAAGGTACACATCTCCTTTGCATAGTAGCTTTTCGATGCCTCTAATATGAATGGCTTAGACTTTCACCATCTGGACATATATAATAATAAATGATCCTGCTTGTGTTTTTCTTTTCATTTCACCATTATTTATATTATAATATAAAGTTAAACGCAAAATACGCCAACAACTTGTAAATGTGCCCATTTTAAATATTTCATTAATTCAGTAACATTTACTTCGAGGGAATATTGTGACTTTGTTCATCTTGGCTCTTGCTGCACGTCTCTGGATTGCTTCCAGACATTGATATCATTCGTCGCCCATATTAGTTGTGGAGTAGGGTGGGGCAATATGCCTACTTTTTTCGAGAAATCGACTCATGGGAAAACCTTTTAGATATACCTCTGATATATTGGATGTATCACCTAATTTATTATCTTAGCTGAGAATCTTGTGTTGACATTTTCGATGTTCAATATCACAGGAAAAAGTTATAGCCATTTTAGCAGAGGTCCTGGAAATGGGCGTTTTGCTCCAGGGGTGGGGCAAAACGCCCGCCCCTGGGGGTTATGCATTAATCAGCCTCATTTAATTATTATTTTACTTATTTCGCTTTATCAAAGTGATGGTTTTATTGGTACACTTCAGTATTGCGAAACCTTGCGTCACATCATAGTAATATTTGTTGTTATACTTTTATTAAGAACTGTAAGTGAAATAGTTAATTAATTAGCTCCTTTTCTCGGAAATTCAACATGTGCGTTATAGTGTATATGCTTATTACAAACTGTCATACGCAGGTGGAACTTGTCAAATCGTCTACTCACTTTCAGACTCAAATTTGACAGATAATAGTACATCCCACCCTGTGCGTTTTGCCCCCACTAATGTTGGCCTTTTTGCCCCACACGTTCGATTTTAACATTTCACCATCTGTATATTACTGTGTTTTATCACAACATTCACAACATTAATGATTACATATCTGTCTACTGCAGACACTCAACGCGTTGTCTCAGCTTCTAATGGTTACTGCCCACAAAACGACTTTTTAGGGTGACCATTTTTATAATTTATAGAATCAAACGTTTGACATAAACAAAAATATCGCGTGAATTTCATTTTCTGCCGTATTCTAACCAAATGTGAAGAACTGTATGTGGTTTCATTTGGCGATCTCGAAATTCTTATTTTCGCGCTGTGAAACTAGTTAGAGGATGATCTTTATGCCCCAAAACTTGCGTTATGATCCATGCTAGTCTACGACTTCGTATTTTGGTAACAAAACAAAAAATGTGGCACGTGAACATATACCTGTTTTAACGCAGGCATATGTTGTTATCAATCTCATCGATGAAACAATCATCTACCTGTTTTAACGCAGGCATATGTTGTTATCAATCTCATCGATGAAACAATCATCTACCTGTTTTAACGCAGGCATATGTTGTTATCAATCTCATCGATGAGACAATCATCTACCTGTTTTAACGCAGGCATATGTTGTTATCAATCTCATCGATGAGACAATCGTCTACCTGTTTTAACGCAGGCATATGTTGTTATCAATCTCATCGATGAGACAATCGTCTACCTGTTTTAACGCAGGCAGATGTTGTTATTAATCTCATCGCTGAGACAATCGTCTACCTATTTTAACGCAGGCATATGTTGTTATTAATCTCATCGCTGAGACAATCGTCTACCTGTTTTAACACAGGCAGATGTTGTTATCAATATCATCGATGAGACAATAAACTACCTGTTTTAACGCAGGCAGATGTTGTTATTAATCTCATCGCTGAGACAATTGTCTACCTGTTTTAACAGAGGCATATGTTGTTATCAATCTCATCGATGAGACAATCATCTACCTGTTTTAACGCAGGCAGACGTTGTTATCAATGTCATCGATAAGACAATCATGTACCTGTTTTAACGCAGGCAGATGTAGTTATCAATCTCATCGATGAGGCAATCGTCACTTAGGACTACATCCTGTCGTTCCCGGCAGCGCTCCCCGACCACGAGAACGAACCCACAAAGGTGAAGGTCGCTACGTATTTTCGGGGACTATTCATATGTTCATCCTACAACGATATGACGGAAGGGGTATGGACAAAACAGGCAAAACAAAATTGCCCAAGGCTGATAAGGTGTCAACCGGCATTTTCTGAAAGTGTACACCCTAGTCTTCCTAAATCAGCAGAAAAAAACTAAGACCCCAAATCCACGTTTCTCCCACTTCTGCTGGACTAATATTGCCTCCTCTGTGGTATTATCCACCGGATGATCGAGAGAGCGTCAACAAACTAAAGGAACCAGGTAGATAGATGTTCCAGGTAAAGGATGCACCAGGTAGAAATATACAGAAAGGTAGACAGATGCACAATGTAGGAAGATAAAAAAGGTAGAAGATATTCCAACTAGATAGATGCACCAGGTAGAAATATGCACCAAGTAGAAATATGCAACAGGTAGAAATATGCATCAGGAATAAATATGAAATAGATTGAAATATGCACAAGGCGGAAATGCTCAAAGTGGAAATATGCACAACGTAGATAGACGTACAAGTTATAACTATGCACAAAGTAGAGAGATGCACCAGGTAGAAATATATATTACGTAGAAAGGTGCCCAAGGTAGAAATATACAAACGGTAGAAAGGCAAACCAGGTAGAAAGAAGCACAAACTAGAAACGTGCACAAGGTAGAGTAAAAGTAAAAAGATGCACCAGGTAGGAAAAATGTATCAGGTAGAAAGATCCACCAGGTAGAAATATGTACCAAGTAGAAAGATGCACCAGGTAGAAATATGCTACAAGTAGAAAGATACTCAAATTAGAATGCACAATGTAGAAAGATACACACGGTAGAAATATGTTCAAAGTAGAATTATGCAAAGTAGACATTTCCCAAGACACACATCCCCAAAAGAAACACATTTCAGACTCCCTTCTGAGGCCTCATAAACGCACATATTTTGATATGTCTACTCCTGTGCCTCATGGTAAATGAGTAATCGAATTGTGTCCAGCTGTGTACAATTAGTTGTTGGGTCCGGGATTGAATCCGGACGTTTCTGGTTACGAGGTTGGCACATCGCCATGACGCTTCAGTACTGCCTCCTGCGATGTACATCAACAGAGCGCACCGTGTCAGTCGGCTGGTGGCTGTTGAAGACGTCGGTCAGATTGCCATGTTTGATATAAGTTACAATGCTATTCTGGGACCGTCGCACACACAAAGACTCATAGCCTCATACACGGCTGGTCGACTTTCATCAACAAGCTCCGCCAAGTATTCGTTTCTAAGTATTATTGCTCTTACATATACAGTTATACTGGCTCCCGTTTACCTATCGAATCAAAGTTGTGCTGTCTGAACTTGCATATAGGGCTATATATATACACAACAACCAGTCAGCCACCATATTTGACTAGTGTCCTGCGTTTTCTGCCGTATTCTAACCAAATGTGAAGAACTGTATGTGGTTTCATTTGGCGATCTCGAAATTCTTATTTTCGCGCTGTGAAACTAGTTAGAGGATGATCTTTATGCCCCAAAACTTGCGTTATGATCCATGCTAGTCTACGACTTCGTATTTTGGTAACAAAACAAAAAATGTGGCACGTGAACATATACCTGTTTTAACGCAGGCATATGTTGTTATCAATCTCATCGATGAAACAATCATCTACCTGTTTTAACGCAGGCATATGTTGTTATCAATCTCATCGATGAAACAATCATCTACCTGTTTTAACGCAGGCATATGTTGTTATCAATCTCATCGATGAGACAATCATCTACCTGTTTTAACGCAGGCATATGTTGTTATCAATCTCATCGATGAGACAATCGTCTACCTGTTTTAACGCAGGCATATGTTGTTATCAATCTCATCGATGAGACAATCGTCTACCTGTTTTAACGCAGGCAGATGTTGTTATTAATCTCATCGCTGAGACAATCGTCTACCTGTTTTAACGCAGGCATATGTTGTTATTAATCTCATCGCTGAGACAATCGTCTACCTGTTTTAACACAGGCAGATGTTGTTATCAATATCATCGATGAGACAATAATCTACCTGTTTTAACGCAGGCAGATGTTGTTATTAATCTCATCGCTGAGACAATTGTCTACCTGTTTTAACAGAGGCATATGTTGTTATCAATCTCATCGATGAGACAATCATCTACCTGTTTTAACGCAGGCAGACGTTGTTATCAATGTCATCGATAAGACAATCATGTACCTGTTTTAACGCAGGCAGATGTAGTTATCAATCTCATCGATGAGGCAATCGTCACTTAGGACTACATCCTGTCGTTCCCGGCAGCGCTCCCCGACCACGAGAACGAACCCACAAAGGTGAAGGTCGCTACGTATTTTCGGGGACTATTCATATGTTCATCCTACAACGATATGACGGAAGGGGTATGGACAAAACAGGCAAAACAAAATTGCCCAAGGCTGATAAGGTGTCAACCGGCATTTTCTGAAAGTGTACACCCTAGTCTTCCTAAATCAGCAGAAAAAAACTAAGACCCCAAATCCACGTTTCTCCCACTTCTGCTGGACTAATATTGCCTCCTCTGTGGTATTATCCACCGGATGATCGAGAGAGCGTCAACAAACTAAAGGAACCAGGTAGATAGATGTTCCAGGTAAAGGATGCACCAGGTAGAAATATACAGATCTTTGTTTTATGAATCTATTTCTGGCCTATTTATACCAGAGATTTCAGAAGAACCCCGCCCCAGTGGAGGCGCGGTTAACCATTTTAGGAAATCGAGAAAGCCGTTATTGGCCGATGTCCATATACAACCGTCATCCCCGTACATGCTGGAAATGACCGCCGTATGCAAGGTATTGATTCACCTTCTGAAACCCCAGGACTGGGAGACCTTCTTGTGTCCTTGGGGACGGTCAGTTGCCAACTAAACTAGTTTCTTATGGCCTGCATTCTAAATCGGGTAAACATTTCTCCCGTTTGACAGTCCAGTTAATATTACAGTCGGGGCGACTCTACCCCTCCCTACTGTGTAGACTAAATAATAAGCAAAGCTGCAAACTGGCCAGAAACTAGCTTGACTTACATAAGTTGTACCAACCTGGGTTTTCTTTATGCTAACGTTAACTTATTGATTAAATATGTAGAAAATGACCACTATCTCTGTTCTTATAATTTTAGGCAGACCAAAACTTACAACATGTCCACCCCCTCACCCCACCCCCCCCAGGTTCGTAAGTAGAATGACATGCGACTACGACTGACTGCCAACAAGTCTAGATCGGACCCTGGTCATTATCGGACGTCAAAGAGGAAGTTCAGCAAAACATTACACATATTTTCGGTGCCCCCAGTCAACGGGGATCTCCCGCAAAGTAAGTAGAGCTATGATTGGTGTAGAGAATGCGATTATAATACGGATTATTATGTGACCTTATCAGGTTTATCGGTCACTCGTTTGTGGCATGTCGCTACTGCTGCTGCACAAGCCTGTTTTATCTAGAGACCAGTAGTGAACGCTTTAGCGGCATCATAATATACTGATCCGATAAGGGCCAACTCGCTCGCTACGCTCTGTTTATGCGCTCGTCTGGACGGTCGTATCGTGGTGTGGGGTCAGATATACCTGGGAGGAAGGGGGGTCAAGGATTCATGGGAGGGAGGGTTCAGGTATACATGAGAGGGAGGTACAGGGATACATCGGAGGGAGGGGTCAGGGATATATTGAAGGCAGGAGTCAAGAATACATGGGAGGGATGGAGGGGTCAGGAATACATTTGAGGGAGGAGTCAGGGTTACATGGGAGGCAGGGGTCAGTGGTACATGGGATAGATGGTTCATAGATACATGGGAGGGAGGGGTCAGTGATGCATGGGAGGCAGGTTAAAAATAATAGCTTTCTAAATTGTTAAATATTTTTTTGGGAAAGCTTATTTTGGCTTTTGTTTACACTTTGTAGCTACGTCGCTTACGACTATAGGAAAGGTATATATTTTTCCTGAAAGAACTCGTCGAGATAAAGCCAAAGGTATGTAATAATACTATTTTAAATAAAGAAATAAACTTAAAATGAACCGTAAGACAATTTGGGAGAGTGACCCTGGATGGCTATATCGTGGGTGTAGTATTTTCTCGTCAGCCAACCCAACCATTTAACAGGCACAACTTTACCGCTAGCATAGCACCTCGTAAATAATAAGGAAATATACCCATACGCACGAACCCACGCATACACAAACTCATATCACTACACCGACATATGTTAATTGTACTTATTATGTAAACAATTCATAAGATGTCGACAGCGGCCAAACTCAAATGTGTAGTTGTGGACACGGAACCAACCATCGAATAGGAGAATTAACCACCAATGTTAGCCAGATGCTAAACACGAACTGCTATTAATATGATACGAGTATAATCACCAGATCAACTGGCAACCAGCATATGCAACCACGAACGTCCTTGGTCCAGCCTGCATGATCGTGTCCAGACGCGTTTGACCATGACGCTTCGTGCTTCGTGACAAAAACTTGAACCCAAAGTAATATTGTACCCTTGCGGCCTCAATATCATATGCGTCATAAACCACTTATTGCATTCATCCATTATCTCAACACAAGTGCATAGTAAAATATGGATTGTGCATCGTGATCAAGCTACTTCGGGTCGGTTAAACGGAAGCACAAACATTATTCTGCGAAGCTTTAACAAAGGCGGTGATGACATGTTCCGCCTTTCTCAGCGTGTCCACATATTGGGTCAGACGTTGACCTGATCGCTGGAGCGTGTCCTCTAGGTCGACTCCAGGCGATCTATGACCCAGATTCTACAAAAGCCACGCACTCAATAACAGGGCACGACTTACAACCGTCACCGCTGTATCACGTCGCTGATTGTAATCACGAATCAGGTACGACAAAATAGTTCTGAGGTTAAGTTACACTAAAATTGATTGCTTCGTTTGAATCCATGAAGGCGGATTGTTCTGGTCGACGCCTCAGTTGTCTCGGATACTAGATAGGCAATAAATTGAATGCCACTTGATGTGACTCGACGACTGCGACACACGCTGATATAAATATGGCTGCACATTATTTTTAAACTCGCTTACGCGTACGTCGACGACAGCACTGGTCGAGCAGTGAGTGGATCTATTGGGTGCCACCGTTTACAGAATTGTTGTCCTCATCAGTACGAGTATGTGTAGCCATGTTTAAAGGAATCTTTTACCTGGCGGGGTTGTCAGTCGCGTTGGTGCTGTATTCGGACCTGGCCGAGTCACAGTGTACAACGAAGTACTGCGAAGACCACGACGAGGCGGATATGTGGGCCGTGTGTTTACGCAACCAGGAACAACTACTAGAAAAGCTAAGAGCGCTCACCGTAAAGCATGAACGGCTACAACAAGAGGTAGCCGAATTGAAGGAGGAAGTGGTGAGACAGAAGAGTAAGTATTCCCTGATCGTATTTTGTTTTGGTTCGTTCTATGGGCAGAATGAATGGTCGAACTATAATTTTTCCACCGGAAACAAAACACTCTTTTATTTCATCGTTCGCGGCCAGTTACATTTGATCGAGTGAAGTGCTACCTTACGGGCAGGACGGCAAGCTAACGAGCTACGGGCCTTCTCGGTGTCCGGACCAACACACTAGAACTCGGTGCCGGAACATATAAGACATATAGACACACTGTCTAAATGTAAGAACCTTCTGAAAACTCATATATTTTAAATTTCTTACCTCCATTGAGGAATACGATTGCTGGGAACGAGGACACGTTTGATGATCATGTATTTTAGTTGACAATAATAATACTCTATAATGATTCCACGTGTACCGTCCACGTGCACACCAGCATCGGGACCCAGTGAAATGTTGGCGGGACTACAGTACATTATTACAAAGGACGCTTGCTTCCCATAAAAAATCGTTCCGTCAACCAGTCTGTGTAAACACAGTTCTTGTTAAAGTCGCATATAATATTATTGCATAACAGTGAATAAAATGTCAAAATTGACAGAGTTGTATTCTTGGCGATATGAAGGAGGGATACTTTAGATATATACTGAAAATCAGGCTTTATATCATCAGTAACAACAGCAACAACAGCAGCAGCAACCACAGCAGCAACAACACCAGAAGCAACAAGAACAACAACAACAAAAGCAGCAGAAGCAGCAGCAACAACAATAAAAGCAGCATCAGCAGAAGCAGCAACAACAATAGCAGCGGCAACAACAAAGCAGCAGCAACAACAGCAACATCAGCAGCAACAGCAGAAGCAGTAGCAGCTACAATAACAGCAGCAGCAGCAACACCAACAACAAAAATAACAACAGCAACAGCATCAGCAACAGCAGCAGCAACAACAACAACAACAACAACACCAGCAGCAGCAGCAGAAGCAGCAGCAGCAGTAGAAGCAGCAGCAGCAACAACATTAACAGCAACATCAGCAACAATAATAAACATTTTGGCAGATGACATATCAGGAGAGATGAAACATTATTCCATAATTTAGTGTGGATTATTAATTGGACAACATTGGATTGAAAAAAAGCGATTTTTTATATGAATGTCTTATGATACACGGATCAGGAAAATTCAGAATCAGACGCTGTTTTACTCCAAAATACATCCGAGCAAATGGAGACAACGGACGGGCTAAATTGGGTAGATGTAGGACAAAATTGGGTAGAGACAGGGCTAAATGGAGTATAGGAAGGGTTAAATGGGGTATATACAAAATTATATGGGGCACAAGCAGGGCTGAATGGGATTTCGGAAAGGCTAAAAGTGGTACCACCATGACAAAATGGGGTAGATGCAGTGTTAATTTGGGCAAAACCATGGCTAGATGGGGTAGATACAGGGCTAAATGGGGTACATGCATGGGTAAATAGGGTACAGCTAGGACAACACGGGGTAGATGCAGGGCTAAATTGGAAACAGGCAGGGCTAAATGGGGTACATGCAGGGCTAAATTGGACAGAGATAGGGGGTAAAAGGGGTACACGTAGGGCGAAATTAAGCACAGGCAGGGCAAAAGTGGGCACAGGCAGGGTTAAATGGGTGGGGGTACAAACAGGGCTACATAAGGTAGATGCAGGTATAAATGTGGCACATACAATAAGGAGGCCCGCTACCAATGATAAGCTTTTTAATCCGTGTGAATACATATATACTATTATTGCGTAACTGTGAATAAACAGGCTGATAATCCGAATGACGTTCATTACGTTAGTTGAAATGTGCGTATGTCAAGACATATTGCATTTTGCAAGATATCATTCCAACAAAACAATGTCCTGTCACAAGGTGTGAGACAAAATTAATATATAAAACGCATCTTTTAAAATGTTGTAGTTGGTAAATACATAAGTACTAGTATTATTAATATATAATGTGCAATTTTATTTATGTATTATTTTTATTGTGAAGCGCATTGATCTCTCTAGTGCAGGAATATGCGCTATGAAAAAGCTAAATTATTATAATTCATGTTAATATTGAAGTGTAAGTCATTTATCAGAAGGAATAATTCACAGACGTTGACAAGTATTGTCATGATTTGGACATATGATTTCAAGATAAAATTATGATGACAACGTAACTCAACTTGAGTCCAACTTGTGTTAATGTGACTAGTGATACAGTGGAGTCCGTTCAGTGTACTAACTTGTGGGCAGTGCAATTTGATTCTACAAAGCGGCTGATTCACTTAAGTGGCGCGTCTTAATACAGCGTCAATAGGGAGTGATTCCGTTAGAGCCGATATATTTGATTGTTTTAAAAGGGTGATTCTGTTATCCATGATTCTGTTAAGCGGAGTCTTCTGTACTACGACACTGCTTAGTATTATAGTGCATTTACGCTGACTTTAAAATTACTTTTTCACAGAGCTTCCCCTTGGTACATCCAGACACCGTGGTGCTAGAAGCTGCAAACAGATATTGGATGGTGCATCACATGCGGCTAAGTGGGTATTTCATTAATAATAACCGTCTGTGTGTGCTGCGTTGTGCGCCTTTGGTTTGCTTTGCGTTTCACACAAATTATATGTTGTGCGGGTTTAAATAGCAACACTTACCATTGCCTACAGGATAATATAGAACTGTCATCATAGTTTTAATACAGGTGTGACATAAATGTTATCATTGGTTTTAATGTTACGTGTTACAGCGGCGTTTACTGGATATGCACCTCGTCCAACTGCACAGATGCCCGGGAGGTGTTCTGTGACATGCGCAGTGGCGGCTGGACACTGATTGGTCAGGTCGGTGGCGTAGACGAAAGCATCTACGACAAATGGCTGGTGACAAACCATAACGCGGCGAAACTACGAACGCCCCTAATCGAAGCCCGTACATACGGATGTATTGATGCAGTTGACTTGGCCGTCAATTACGCGCACGAAGTTAGTCGTTTCTGATATTCAAACAATATCACCAATGTAATTGGGTATACAACTAAGAGTGTATGGTGTTTTGTTAAGAGTGTATGGTGTTTTGTTAAGAGTGTATGGTGTTTTGTTAAGAGTGTATGGTGTTTTGTTAAGAGTGTATGGTGTTTTGTCTGCGGACCGCCAAGTTTGAGACATTTCCCGGAGTGTGAATGCGGAGTAGTGTTTCTTGGGCAGTTGTTATGTATTTATGTATGTATGTATTTACATATGTATGTATGTATGTATGTATGTATGTATGTATGTATGTATGTATGTATGTATGTATGTATGTATGTATGTATGTATGTATGTATGTATGTATGTATGCATGCATGTATGTATGTATGTATGTAAGTATGTATATTATGTTGCGATTTGCACCAAAATAATATTACTAATGCAATGATGAAGCGGGCTGACGGTAGTTAGTTGGAGCGTAGAGGTTAGAACATCGGACTTTCAATCGAGAGGACCGGGTCCTAATTATCTTTTGTTGTGGCGTCGAAGGTTTGATCATTTCTTTCCCTCCTCAGTTTTAACAAGATTTAACAAGATATTTAATAAGATTGCCATCCAAGGCAAAAACCCAGATGGCAAGTGGACAAGGAAGCCATTGACTTATCGAGAGTCCAACATTTCTAATCTATGTGTAACCCGCCCTCCTGAGATATGTGTTAACTTTGTTTTTAAATATTTTCACGCTGCTAACAGATACACAATTCACTGAGCTTTCTTTATGGAATAGTTCATGTCTATATACAGTGATGGACGCACTTGTCTTGCTTTGTATAAAATACTGACCAACACTCCTAACGACCAGGGTTGTGTATCCATAAAGCAATTCATGCTTAGTCGTCTATGCTTGGAACTTGTGTGTAATAGCAGCGTGGCTGATTGCTTCCCAGATAACACCAGTTGATGCTGGAATGAACATATATGCTGGGAATAAAGCATAAAGTGCCCTGACAAGTCCCAAGGACTGGATACTGCAGTATATATAAGTACTTCCCTTTCTTTGTTCTGCTACCGTAACTCTCACAACCGTCTAATCCTAAACACTCCCGGGTTTCCTTCTGCTGGTGAAAGTTGATAATTTTAATGGTGAAGACAGTTTGTGAGTTTGACTAAGCTAAACTGGCCATAAAAAAGTATAACCAAACAAAATGTTCACACAATTAGACACTCTTTTCACGTTGGTTTCGACTGCCAAGATAGACGATGTTCTCCATTTCTTCATGGTTGGTTGCGCACAACTGAAACGTTGCCATCTTGTATACTGTCTACTTATTCAGAGTTAATTTGGAAGTTATTCGGAAAGTTTGTTTTGACTGCATGCTACGCACAAATGCAACACTGTGTGTGCATGGAATACTGCGTAGCACTTTGGAAACATACGGATTAGTTTGGCATCTTCTGACGTCATATTACAATTTATAAACATGGACTAACATAAGCAAGATCCATGTCAATATTCATACGATATTTATTCAATTAAGGTTGACAAACATAAATGGATTTACTTAGTTCCTGCTGATGGGATTGTCGACGTAAGCATATCTATCATGGGTGCTTCCTTCAGCAACAATGACCATGAATATAGTATCGGTTTACCCAAAATGTGTTGTTTAATCTTCTCAAAGAGAGTTTCGAGCCTTCTAATTGTCTTTCAACATAATGGTAACGTTTGGTGCTGACTATTCTGGCAAAGTACTCGAATATTTAGCAAAACAATTGGTAAAATTCGTATTTCTTTTGTTCATTTTCAGATCCGCCTGAGCAGCGGAGAGATTGCCACTGGTATGGGACAGTTCTGGGTGGAGTGGGACTTGCCGGCAGACAGGGACGTGGATACCTTCTGGAGGCACTCTGTGGGACAGAGTGCTGTAAATTCCGCGACGCGCCACGATGTCGAAGTTAAAAGTTCGTTTGATTCCAAATGCACTGGCTGTCACAACAAATACGGAATCGGGCAACCCAGTCATTGGGGTGGAGGGTACCCAACCACCATTTGTTACCGCGCAGCAAGTCGTGACGCTTGCATGGATGTCGCTGTGCTGTCTCTTGGGTCATCAGGGAATGGTTATTATTTAAACTATCCACCTTCTCTATTTGATGCTCCGACTAGTAACAACGATTGGCCTAATCGTATCCAACGCGGGCCACCGTTTTTGTCCGTGTGGCTGCGCTAAACACGGTGCACACGCTGAGCGGATGCGACCATCTTTCTTTCTTTTTCCAAATACTTGAAGCACAGAATCAAGACAAGATTTTTTTCAGTGAACGCTTGAGTAGCAATACGTCTTACTGCGTGGCGAATTGCAGTAACTAATGTTATACAGGAGCTCAGGTTTATAATGTGATATTAATTAAATGAAAGGTTTTAGAACCAAAACAAAACCATCTCAGAAACTGAATTAATGTCCTCAAAAAGCCTAAATGTACCCAGAAGCTGCAACATATATCTATGCTGCAAACTATGTTAGCGTTTTGTCAACCTGCTGTCGTGCGAAGCACATACATTTAGTTATATTTTAATTTATGTGGTAAATTTGCTTATCACGGGGGTAATACATCCTCAGTTGTTACACTTAACCAGAACCTTAGTGAATCCGACAACGCACAGTGATTAATAAAATAGCAGAATATGCTGAACAATGTGTGTTGTTTTATTTCTATTATACACGCAACTGTCAATTATATGTTTCGTAAATGTTGCCTTAGATATCGTAGGACCTGGTAAGGAACAAAATAGTGGTTATCCACTGTGCGGGTGATATTCGTGAGTTTTCAGCGTTTCTATTTTCACTTCACTTAATGTTTGATCAAACAATAAGTATTTTAATAGTCTTGTTTTAATTTCATAAAACTACATACACAATTTGCACAAACGAGCTAGCATGTTGCAGTAGGTATTGGGTAGGTTTGGTTTTTCGCAAACATTAATTTGAAATGAGACTAGCATAAAAACGAATTGAGGAAGAAGCTCTAATATTTTGTCCACGTCGAGTTTGATCCGTTCGAGTTACTTCAATTGTTAAACATTTGTTAAGCAGAACGGTTCATTTTCGGAGCAAACAAATGCACTAGCCAGATAGGCAACACTCCGTCGGCCCCACAGACTGTAGTGCTGACATGTCAATTACAAAAGTCATCTGAACTTGGTCAGTTGTGTGCGTAAAACTGAGTTAAGTTTCTGTGTAATATCTTAGAGTGCGAACTTAAAATAGCTTCCAATAATTCACGCCGAGTGTGAGTGGCAGTTTGATAGAAGAAACTGGCGCGCCACCTAGTGAGGATGGTCGTGTGCTGAGTTACTACCGTGATCTGGCTTATTGACATACACGAATATTAATATATTTCCAGGTGTCATTTTCAGCCACTTTAGGGCATGTAGACAGGTAGTAGGGCATGGCCATTGCCAGAGTCACTAGTCAGCTTCAGTGAGCACGGTCGCAGGTTTCAATGGCAATGTCTCTAGTGCTTGTGTGTTATCCTGTTTCACATCAGCCACCGTCAGCGTAGCCTGCTGGAGCCGATCCCCGTAGTCTGCGTGTTCCGGTCCCCGTAGTCTGCGTGTACCGGTCCCAATAGTACGCGTGTGTCGGTGTGTGTCGGTCCTCATAGTCAACGTGTGCCGGTCCCCGTAGTCTACGTGTGCCGGTCCCCGTAGTCAGCGTTTGCCGGTCCACATAGTCTGCGTGTTCCGATCCTTATAGTCTCCTTGAGCAGATCACTGCATTCTGCGTGTGCTGGTCCCTTGTTGGTTGTACAATGCCAATAACAATGACATCTTCCCGATACAAAAATCACGTACAAAGCGATCGGTACACGTTTCATGCAACGATGGTAGAAACACGCATTGCGTTGTTAACAATTGCACGTAACTTTTGTTCTGAGGTACGTAATTTACGTCAAATGTCGACATTGGTTCCCTCGACGTAATACACCACCAACGGGGGAATTGTACGAACCATCAACATTGGCGTCTGGGTCTCCTACAACATTTCATCTCGATACATGCGATATTGTCAGAGGTATTGGGAACAATGATGTAACTATATTTCTAACATAATACTACTTAAATAATCGTATCGTAATCGTAAACATTATATTAAATGTTATTGTACATTACTGAATATCATGTATTATTTCCATAAACAGCACAGTTAACACCCAACCTGACTTTTAATCAGAAATAGTCAAAACTATATAAATAGGTGATCAGAAGGAAAGATGCATAACTGTAATTGTTTCTATGCGGCAAATTCCTACCAATCACAAGCCGAATCGATGAAAAACAAACACCTGATGCGTTTATATTGTTACATTGTGTAACAATAGCATAATTTAGTGAATTTGGCGTGTCTGGCAGCAGGAAATTGGACAAAATGTATATACTTATCAGAAATAAAACAAGAGGTCAATGAGTGCAAGGGCATTAAGTAATGTTCTGGAATTTTCCATTCGTTCTAGAAGATTACTCAAACGGAAGTTATAGAGTGGCCACGTTGCGTATGCGCAAACGGAAGTGGCTCCGGGCTCCTTCATCCAAATGCCATTCCTTAGAAAAGGAAGCGGATGTTGCGCATGCGAAACAGGATACATGCGTTGGGTACTATAATTGAAGATTTTAACACGCAAGTTACTTCGGTTAATATATATTAGGGGCGCTGTTTTACGTTTGGTCTAAAGGTAGCAATTTTGCGAGATCTAAGCGCTATTATGATTTCACTACTGTATGATTATTATGTAAAATAATATCATCGAAGATAATGGTTACTGGTTTCACTAAAGATAACAAAATCAGAATATTGAATAGCCAAATTTCCCAGCAAATCCAGAAATTCTTCAAAACACTCACACACACACACACACACACACACACACACACACACACACACACACAAACACACACACACACACAAACACACACACACACACACAAACGCACGCTCACACACACACAAACACACACACACACACACAAGTAGTAGGTGTATCCATCTGAAGGATCAATACGGGAGCCCATGTGTCTGAATCACTTCCGGTTGCGCGCGAAGCACACCAGAGCGCCTCCTAGCGGCTGTAGGAGTGCCCACTAGCGAATATAGCGAACCGTAGTTCTGACCCTAACCCCCTGTCGACGGTGAACCCTGACTTTCTGTCGTCTGCGGTAAACCCTGACCTGATCCTGACCCTGTCCTTGACGGAGTGACCACTACCCCGAGTCCGAGTATCGAGCTAACACTAACTGGACTCCCTAACGACTGGACGTAACTGTAAGCCTAATCGTATATCCAGCTTTAAGCCGTAGTGCGAGATCAAAGGATGCCAATCAGAACAATGTTGCAGAGGAGCCGTCCTTATCAGTGAACAAATAGTGACAATGTTGCAAGTGCAGTATTCATGTGGGACTGAGGCAATTTATAGCCAGTATATAGGCGATGGACATAAGACGTCATAAAATGAAAACTGTTCAATATAATGTGAAGATTTTATATTTATTGTATAGCCTACATGCATGCCTACATTTTATTCGCTGAAATATGGAAATTTGACCGCTCAGTTAAGAAATGGTAGCAGGGTGAAAAGTGACTATGTGTAATGTGCACACACGCATTGGGAACGAGAAATCAACACAATAATCTCAAGCAAAATTTAATGGGTAATTAATAGTCAGTATATAGGCGGTGGACATAACACGTCATAAAATGAAAACTTTTAAATATAATGTGATGATGTTATATTTATTGTATAGCCTACATGCATGCCTACATTTTATTCGCTGGATGATGGAAATGTTACCGCTCATTTAAGAAATGGTAGCGGGGTGAAAAATTACTATGTGTAATGTGCATACACGCAGTGGGAACGAAAAACGAACAAAAGAAGGTAGTGTAGAGCAGCTAAAACAAAATTTAATATATATGAAAACGAATTACAATGGGAATATATATATATATATATATATATATATATATATATATATATATATATATACATACATATATATATATATATATATATACCTATATATATATATATATATATATATATACCTATATATATATATACCTATATATATATATATATATATATATATATATATATATATATATATATATATATATATATATATATATATATATATATATATATATATATATATACATACATACAAAGAGGTAGATGGTATGGGCGGAGTGGTACAGAGGTTAGAACATCGGACTCTAAATCGAGAGGACGAGGTCCGAATACTTTTGCTGCGCGGCTTCTTTCACTCCGCAGTTGACTCAGATATATATATATATATATATATATATATATATATATATATATATATATATATATATTATATATATATATATTATATATATATATATATATATATATATATATATATATATATATATATATATATATATATATATATATATATATATATATGTGGTGTTAGCAGTCGACGCCGACGACATTGTAAAGCTGAATATGGAAACGCGGTGTGAGACGGTGTTCGAAAGCGACGTGTGGTAAGCTGGTGCATGACCGTCTTCCAGACCTTCCTGTGGTCCAGGAAGGCGGACAATGCATCGCATGAATCAGTCCAACTTCCGCCTCCTCCTCTTCCTCCACCTTCGCAGTGACCGTAGAGCTGATGCAGGAATCGTTGCAGACGTGTCTCTCTATGGTCATATCCTGCATTTCGGCAATGATAATGGGCCATCGCTATAAATGACGACTGCAAGGAAACGACAAACCAGAGTGAGATGCATATTATATATATATATATATATATATATATATATATATATATATATATATATATATATATATTAGGAAACCTGAGAACAGGCGTAACTAAGCAACGAGAGATGGAATGCGAAACCGACCGACCGGTAATTGTTATCGCAAAAGCCGTACCGGTCGGCTAGGCAGTATGTAAAGTGAACATTCATTCAAACAATGTACTTACCGACGATGCCTGTCGAGTCCAATTTCTATGTGTGCAGGAAACATGTGTGGAGTAGATATTTTAACAATGTGGAAAGTTCGTATCAGTGGCGAAAATGCTTGCTTCATGACGATTTGGAGACAGAAGAAAAGATGTTTGTCACATGCACTGGTCTACAGGCTAAATACCTGAGGAAGAGGATAAGAGAGAAGGTGCATTGACGCACAGAATGGAACAATCAAAGATATTAAGTAATGTATGCGTTATTCGCCGTTAAATTTCGTGACGCGACACTAAGTAAGCGCCTGTTATACACGCACCAATCTGAATTGAAGGAATGGGTAAAGAGTCGGGAAGGATATTATAGTGCACTGATCTACAATGATCAAGCAGGCCGGAACATGCTTGGACAGATACTTAGGCAAGTAGGGAGTTAATTCGAATGCAGCAGAATCCCCACACAGCGAACCGGTGGCCAGACTTAACGCGAGTCGAGCGTAAGATCGAACAAAATATAAAGCAGTACGCCACCAGGCACCCGGCGGACAATAGAGGCATCACGCGCGCGACCAACGGTCGAGATAACAACACCAGTAGGAGGCTTTTATAAGCTGACCGCAAAATTAACGACTAACACAACCGCTCTCCGATCCCCCAGTAGAATTCAAGTTGTCAGCATCAGCAACTATAGCCGGACAACAGTTCGGAAACAGCGAGACTATGAATCTGACCCATCTGCAAATCGAAGTAAGTATCAGGAACTATATATTTACACATCCGTTAACGATGGTATAATGTGCTGTACAAGATAAATATATCGTGTACGCAACGTGTAAGCAATGTACCAAACGTGTGATTCAGGCAAGTAATGGCAATGTTTGGCCTATTCATCGATAGCAATGGGTTCCCGTGTACAGGTTCACCCTGCGTATCCTCCTGGCTGACTGGATCGGGTCAGAATGTTGGTCAACACTGTTTGATGAAAAGGCAGTACAGGTGTTTAGGTTCACAGCCAACGCCTACATGGCCATGGCGTCAGACGCCGAGCGGTGTGCGGCACTGGAGATACCCGTGTCCTGATAACCATTAGGAAACGCTTAACGAGATAGTATGTCAATTACACCGTGTCAGAATTAGAAGTAGTAGCCGTATAATTTTGTTGACAGGATGACGCTGCTACAAGCAGTGACGTCACGGCTGGTGCGAGTAGTGAGGGGGCAAAGACCAGTGGGAAAGTGAAGGTAATGGAATGGTTACGTAGTAATAGTTCTGAAATACGATTATCCTCCTCGGTGGATAGTTGTTCACCACCATCACTCATTATAATAACAACATATGACGAGTGGAGAAGGACAGTACGTCACAGCCCGATGTTATATCTATAAGTAGCGACGACAGCGCTAATATGGAGGCGACAGTGAGTGGCATAGGTAGGATACGTGATCGGTCTGAAGCCACGATGAACGACCAGAACTTCTATCGCTAGATGACGCCTATGTCCAGTATGTGTGTTCTTAGGTGGTTCGCATATTGAATTTAACGGACGACGACGAATGCTACGTACCATCGTCCGGGTTGGTCCTGCACATCCTGCGTTGGCTAACTATAGATATCACCACGAAGTGTGGTGAGATGCAGTGGCGGTTTGATGTGAAGGATGTGTTTAGAAAGAATCTAGCCAGCCGATACGCAAATATGCATGGCGATACTGACGATCATATGAACTAGTTTATCTGTTCAATAGATCATTGGCGGCCTGCATCAAATACGGAGGGCGTATGAGGCAACGGCGGTGTCGACACCCAAACGACACGCGTCAGGGATGGAGGATGACGACACCAGACAGGTGGTGATGAAGAAACGCAGAGGTAGTTCCTCATCACCACCACCATCACAGGAGACGACACACTCATCATCATCATCATCCCCAGGCACACCCGACTACGAGTCGCCTACATCAGTGGTGCAACTACCATGGGAGAGGGATGATGATGATGATGATGATGAGTCGGCACCACCATCCCCAACAGGATCAGAGACGCAGTTCCAATTGAGCCCCGCGTCACCTCCACAAATCCTGACGACCGAGCGAGAGGAGAGGTCGCCACGGACGTTATACGTGCTGCCTGATGCGAGCATCGTGCTGTATGCAGACGGCGCAGCCTGCATACCCGACCGTCCAGAAAACCGGAACCATCCACAAGCCTGAGGGACATTTCGGGGATGGATCCACAGGTGTGTGACTTACTCATTGAAGAAGGCATCGCCAATCGGATCGCCTACAGCAATCATCGATCTCACCTGTCACTCGATGAGGTGACGAGCACAATTTGCCAAGACATTACGGCAACGATACTCTCGCCAGAATGGCAACAACAACTTAAAGAACAGATCATCGCCACCAATCCGGGGCTGTAGACATTAGAATAGTCTGTAGAATAGTAGTATTAGCATAACCACTGTAGATGAACATTAGTATTATTATAAACACTGTAGATGAACATTATTATTATTATTATTATTATAACCACTGTAGATGAACAGTAGTAATATTAGAACCACTGTACATGAACATTAATACTACTTCTTTAATGTAGGATGAAGTGTATGACGAGGCGCCTGTGATGTTAGAGCGTGTCGAGAATTAGTGGCGACAATAACTGCGTATATGACGTCATCAATCAAACGACTATTACTATTAAAGATCATCGTTGCAACGAGTATTCATATTGTGAAGAACGTTGATATAACAACAGTAGTGTATTGTAACCTGTAGAACTTTACGTTATTTAGTTTATTTCGTGTTGTACGACATATATATATATATATATATATATATATATATATATATATATATATATATATATATATATATATATATATATATATATATATATATATATATATATATACAGTCACCTCGGTGGATACAGAGAACGACTTATATAGTACATCATCATCATCGTTAACTACGCGGTGTTACAGCCATCAAGTTAACTATCATACTAGCCACGGCCGTGTCGATAACCGATTGTAAGCTAGTGGTCACTGTCGGGGACGTAAAAAACCCTCAAACCAACATGTCGTCATTATATATATATACATAAGTCGAATCGTGTAGAAGAGTACAGTACCGTTATATATATATATATATATATATATATATATATATATTTATATATTTATATATATATATATATATATATATATAGATATATATATATATATATATATATATATATATATATATATATATATATATATATAGATATATATATATATATATATATATATATATATATATATATATATATATATATATATATATATATATCTATATATATATATATATATATATATACATACATACACAATCCCCATCACCACCACCACCACCACATGCCCTATATAGACCTAGTGATGACCGCTGTCTATCAGTTGTAGACGCGTACACCACCATGAAACGTCATCTATGTGGTCACTGCGGACTGGAACTCGACACGCATGCAGAGCTACGACGTCACGTACAGAGTCATTCGACACCGTCGGTGAATCATCAGTATTCAGTGGCACCACCAGCAGCGGTGCTACCTAGCGACTACAAAAAAGAGAACGAAATACGCATATGAATGCGATGCAACGTTCCAGAGATGATACCATCTACAGCAACACGTAAGGTTGTTATGTCGTCTTAGTAGTAGTAGAAAAAAGACCACCGTCTACACTTGTACAAAATGTGGACGGAAGTTCAACAGACGTGGCAACCTGACCAGCCACGCACGATCCACATGTACTGACGTCAACGTGTCACCATCACCGAAGGGATCAAATATGGAAGATACCACACCCCACCACCCATTCGTTACCGACGAAGATCCCATCGATACAGCCGCTCGACTTCCCTTCGCCGACAATCTGTCGAAGGAACTGCTAGATGTTGTTTGAGCGCACTGGTCGACCATAAGGACACGTGTATCGAAAGGACCCTCCAGTGCAGGTACGATTACAGATTAACTATGCTAGACACGACCGTTCTAGAGTCGTCTTTGAAGATTATGTTCCAGGAAAAGACCAACGCCTCCAAGAATAACCTTAGTCATGGTTTCGTTATGAGGAACAAGAACACGGGTAGATACAAGTACTATCATTCCTCGTGCAATTGCTGTGGACGCTACCTGGACGAGCCCAGTCTCATCACCAACAGCAAGGACTTTGATGACTTTGTCGTACGCATCCGTGAAACTGACGTCTTGCAGTGGGCCATTAATCATAGACTGAATTCATCGTAGGTGTGCGAATTCGTGACCAATATCACCTTCTTCGTCAACCGCATCATTGATCATCTGATATGATATGTACGTGAGACCCCTCTTCGATTCTACATCAAGAAGAAAAAGCCGTCATCCGCTTGGAAAAGGAACCCAACCATTCCAAGAGGTACAATGACAATTTGTGTCTCTTCCGGTGTCTGGCCCTGCATCGAGGATGCGATCGATATGGATTGGAACCAGTGGTTAAGACGCTGTACGATGCCTATGACCAAGACGATGTACCCATGGATTTGACGGGGTCACGCTGGATGACCAATATCGAGTAGAGACCACGTTCCAAACGAAAGTGTGCGTGTACAAGCTCGTCAAACTGGATGGAGAAGATAGAAAGACAACTGCCGAACTCGTCCGCCGATCGTTATATAATACCCTGACACACTACACATAAGCATTCACGAGACACATTTTTCCTTCATCCAGGATGTACGCATGTACTGTCACTCGTATAGATGACGCAAATGCGGTGACTCGTTGTGGAAATACGCATCGAAGCTACGCCAACACGAAAGTACGTGTACGGGGTGTGTGTGGAGTCTATCCTAGCGGCGTGTACCATTATACTCCATCAGTGTTCGAACGTCTGGACGACAAGAACATCCGAGTGTCCGAATCGTTGCGATACTAACCGTACCGAGCCACCTTTGACTTTGAGTGTTGGTTCGAAACCGAACAACTTCCGTCGGAAAGCGACCACGTTCACTGGGTTGCACATCACGTCCTGCTGAGCGTCAGCGTGGCATCTCAGGGTACGAGTAAGTGAAATGTCTCGTCACGGACGGAGACACCAACAAGTTGGTGAGCGCCATGATGGGTATCCTGCGATCGATGAGTGACGCTGCGTACGACAATATCAAAGCCTCATACGAGGATGTGTTGGAACAACTCGCAGAAGCGCTGACGAACTGGAGCGAATGGGAGGAGGCACGGTCCGCCACCGACAAGGAATCTCGAGCAGCAATCAATCCATACAAAAACTGATGGGACAACTTTATGGATGGATGCATCAGTTACCTGGCATTGTGTTCAATTCAGGTAAGTATGATCTCAATGCCATCAAACAGTTCCTCATACCGTACTTCCTATCCACGTCAAAGACAGAGGAACAAGAAGAGGAAGAAGAGAAAGAGCAAGAGAACAAAGAGAAAGAAGAAGAGAACGATGGCATCGGGTCATTTTGCGTCATCAAACGCAACAACACTTTCGTGTGTCTTTCGACGGATCAGCTGAAATTCCTGGACATAACCAACTACTTAGCCCCTGGGTTCAGCTACAAGTATGTGAGAGCGTAAGGATGCGAGGTGAAGAAAGGTCATTTCCCGTACGAGTGCATGGAGTGTCTGGAGAGGCTCGACAATACCGCTCTTAAACCGAAAGAGGCCTTCTTCAGTCGACTGAGGAAAAATGGTATTTCCGAAGAGGATTACGCCAGTTGTCAAGAGGCCTGGTGCGACAATGGCATGGCGACGTTGCGAGACTTTCTCGTCTGGTACAACAATAGGGACGTGGTTCCCTTTCTTCAGGCCATCGATAGACAGTTTGCCTTCTATCAACAACGTGGAATAGACATGTTCAAGCAAGGCATCAGCCTACCTGGTCTGACCCTGCTGTACCTGTTCAACGACCTTCCAGAGAATACCTATTTTACCATATTCAACGATAAGAATAAAGATCTTCATAACCTCGTCAAAGATAACATTATTGGCGGTCCTTCGATCATTTATCACCGCAGTCACCACGCTACGTCAGATCGAATACGGAGAGGCTGCTCGTCCGTGTCGGTCGATCGTCGGATACGATGCGAACGCGCTGTGCGACATTTGCATACCGGAAGAATTGGGCGAGCACTTCGCCGAGATACAATCCGTGTTCAAGAACATTCGTCTGATACTCAAGGATCTCGGTCCGTTCATGCGTCGATACGCCGACGAGCACAACATCATGATGATTCCGCAGCGCATGCTCGTGGGCAGTTATCGTGGCGATAAGATATTGCTCGCAACACCCCTGTTGCGATGGTATCTGGACAACGGTATCGACGTGATGCACGTCTACCAGATCATCGTACGATACTATTTCGTGTTTCCGGCGGTTCGGCGAAACGGTGTCCACGGCCCGGCGCGAGGGAGACGTCCACTCACACAAGACCATCATCGCTGATACCATGAAGTTGCTGGGGAAATGGGGTTACGGAAAGATCATCACCAACGTGGACCGACATCGTGACGTCAACTACTGCACGGAGAAGGCTGCATCGCTCATGGTCAACGATAGACGGTTCCGACAACTCAACATCGTCGTCGACGATGCGTACTAGATAGAGATGAGTAAGATAACCGTCACGTACACCCTACCCGTACACGTGGGATTTTTCGTTCTACATTACACCAAGATGCGCATACTGTAGTTTTATTGCTACTTCATCAACATATACGTGGAGCGCCCTCTGTTCCAGTACTGCGAGATGGATACAGATAGTGCCTATTTGGCCTTGGCCGTTGAGTCCGTCGATGCCCTCATGACCCCAGAACTGCGATATCATTATTTCCGACATCGTTCCGAATGGCTCCCTTTCGAATGTTGCGATGAACATCGGAACGAGTACGTACGCTGTCGACTAGCCGATCGACCGTGGATCTGGGCCGAGGCGTGCTGTAAGGCTCGCATAGCGTTCGACAAGAGGACACCAGGTCTGTTCAAGGTCGAGTGGTCCGGTGACGGGTTCGTGGGATTGTATAACAAGACGTACTATTGTTTCGGAGCCACCGACAAGTACAGTCCCAAAGGACTGAGCAAACATCACAACACCATCGACAATGATGCGTTCCTGGAGGTGCTCACCAACCGTCGGAGCGGAGGTGTAACGAACCGCTGGTTCCGGGTGCATCACTCGACCGTGTTGACGTACGTGCAGGAAAGGGCGGCCCTCACCTACTTCTACGCCAAACGCGTGGTGCACGAGGACGTGGTGACCACGGGTCCGGTGGACGTGTAGATAAGGCGATGCACTCTGGTCGTCTTTCATAAGCGATCATGGATGCACGATGGAAACATCCCTTCACGTGCATCGTCGACGGACAGATGGGATTCGGAAAAAGTACTTCCGTGACGCGTATGTTGCGTCACGCTGCTGCGATGATCAATCCACCTCCCAAAAAATGCACGTGGTGTTATGGAGAATGGCAAGAGGCTTACGCAACGATGGACATAGTTGACGTGCGGTTCGAGGAAAGGTTACCGACGGCGGCCATGTTCGAATAGACAACGAGGAACCTCATCGTCACAGACGATCTCATGACAGAAACGGACGAATCCACGCGATGCAACGCAGATGTCACATTTGGCTCGCCAGATGTATCCGGTACGCGTGAAATTCGTGCAAAAGGCTTTAAAGATGCCACGTCAGTCCTTACGGTTATCTATTGATCGATCTCAAACAGGACACGCCCGAGGACATGCGTTTGCGCACGTGCATCTTTTCCGACGACGGTGTTCAGTACGTGTACTTGCCGAAGGTATAAAGGACCGAGTGCGTGGGTAGTCTTTTCATTCGCACCATGTCTGACCTGGTGAAGAGACATATTTTGTGCATATAGGCTCTGAACAGGTACAATAGCAGCAAACTGAGAAGAGCCATCAGCGCTAACGCCGACGCCGATCTGCTGTGTGCACTGGCCGAGTGTGTCTACAACATACTAAAAAAGAACATTCCATTATCCATTTTACAGAGGCGACGTTTGAGTAAATACAAAACTAAATTACGCGAGTTGTCTCAGAGACGAGCGCCAGCCGCCAGGAGGAGACGTATCTTACTGCAACAGCAGATTGGTGAGGGTCAGAGCGGAGGCTTCCTATAGGCCTTCCAAGCACCGTTGGCAAGTTCGTTCTTTCTAAATTTGCTTTGCGAGGTTCTGCTCAAGAAGTAGAGAGATGGAACACGCGCGCAAGGTGGCCTTGGTGGACCCGCTACTGTTGGACACACTTCGTTCACAACTACCACCCCCACCTCCGACGGATACCCTAGGTAAGAAGGTGCGAGCCCTCGATGACGAAATGATGACCATCCTCGACAGAAAGGACCTCGACGACGGGACCAAGGTAACATTGTATAATCAGGTGTTGCAACGGCACAACGTCTTGTCCGATAAAAACGTCAAGGAACCGGTACGCGTGGTTGCGGTGAACGAGTCGATGTCATCAGAAGCGTCGGGGTCGGGGATGAGACCTGTGGACGCGGAGGGATCAGTAGGTGTACCTAGTAGTGGAATGGAGGCCGACGTCTTGGACACCGTACCCAAGACCATGCAGGCCAAAGCCAGATGGTTGATGGAACATCTCAAAAGAGATGTCGCGTGGACCTCTCGCGGCGAACTTATCCACGAGGGTGTGCCGGTTGCCGGAAGTAACGTTGTGGATCTCGTGAATGATATGTTGCGTAAGAGCAAGACCGATCCCACAGGTTGGCAACGATTTGCACGACAACTTCGTGCCATAACGTTGGTAGGTAACGTTGCTAGGAGAGCCTACATACGGCAGGCGACGCCGACCACTCCGTCTCGTCGTCGAGCGGTCCCGGAAGCGGGTACTACTCCTCGTGCTGTGGGTAGTGCACGAAGATCACTCAGTTGGACACCCCTCACTCGTCGGCGTAGTCGAAAGGAACATTCCACGCTCACCCCACCCCCCGAATCACGCATGGCGTTGACGTCATTGGCTGGTTGGGAAGACTTTTTAAGGCGGTGCGGTCCGTGTCCATAGCACAGTGTTTGTTATGCCGACCGATCCACAGGACGCCTACCGTTCCGTCGTCGTTGCGATATTTTGCGGTGGAATTTACGTACTCGCTATAGCCCGAAGTCTTATACAACAGGCGTTATTCGAACTATGGTTTCGTCGGACCTCTTTTAATGTCGCGGAATAGAGAACAACCACTGAGGGAGGTCTACTTCGATCCGAAAAGGGTAGGCAGTTATGGCGGAGTCGGTGCCTTGCCACGCGTCACGCGCGTGCCGCGGAAAATCGTCGCAGAATGGTTGTCGGAACAGGGCGCCTACACCTTGCACAAACCAGTGAGACGTCATTTCAAGAGATGACGCGTCATCGTGGTTGGTCTACGTCAGCAGTGGCAGGTCGATCTCTTCGACTTGATGAAGTTGAAAAACGACAACGACGGTATGACCTTTCTCCTCACAAGTCCGCGGCGTCGTTGTTGACAGGGCTGCAAACCACGTTCGTCGACGATTGGCCAAAGACGTAGCAGACAGATCAAGGAGTGGAATTTCTGAATAAATCCATTCAGGCGCTGCTGCAGAGTTACGGCATCCATCACGTCTCCACACACAACACGGAGACGAAGCGCGAGCATCGTGGAACGATTCAACAGAACGTTGAAGACGCGCATGTGGCGATACTTCATGAAACACCAGACGTGGCGTTACATCGACGTCCTTCAGGACTTCATGTGATCGTACAACAACACTCCCCACCGCAGCATCGGCATGGCTCCGTTACTGGTAAATGCAAAGAATCAAGAAAAGATATGGCAACGCCTCTACGGTCACGACGGTAAGGGCGTGCCCACGTTGTGTGTGTTGGATCGCGTGCGCGTCAGCAAGTACAAAGGTACGTTAGAAAAGGGCTACGAGGCGAACTGGAGCGAAGAAATGTTCACGACACACGAGGTTCATCCCTCCGATCCACCCGTGTACCGATTGCGGTACGATCTCGGTGAAGTGCTGGACGGCACCTTCTACCCACTGGAGCTGCAGAAGGTTTCGGTACCCTTCGATAAAGTGTACCGCGTGGAATCAGTACTGCAACGCCGTAAGGTTTGTAGACAAACGGAGGCTTTGGTGAAATGGTTCGGCTATCCCTCCAAATTCAACAGCTGGACCGATGCCAGGGCATTCGACCACTCCACTATAAAGACTAGCCACCACCACCATCATAGAAGAGGAGGAGGAGGATCAAGAGGAGCAGCGGAGGATTGTACTGATGCAATGAGCGAGCAAGACAGCACTCCGTGGCACCTGTTCGGTACCGTGTGTCCCAAAGAGGAGATAGTGTTTTTGTGTCAGGGCATCATATTGTACACGGTCATCCTGATAAGCATTTACAACATGACGACAGGTCATGCGAATTATAATCTTTGGACGGTTCAGTTGAGTAGTTCGTTGGGTTACATACTGCCCAATCCTACTTTGAGACGCAATGGCGACTGATTTCTTGAAGACGCTGCCTAGCAACGCTTGCATGAAGTTGCATCCAGACAATACTTGCCTCAACGTATCGATCTGATTGGCGAGTGGGAGTGCAGGTTGGCAGAGATACAATACCCGCATACTTGGTACAACGTTACAGAGGAAGATGTCTGGTTCTTCCTCAGTGAGAATAATACTACGGGTCGAATCCCGAGTACGAAGTTATCCTCTGGGTATTACAACGATCCGTTGAAATTGATGTTCCATGTCAACAATGGACTGTGCTATATGTGTACGGATAAGGTACCGGCTCAAATGAGCTACAGTTCCGTCACTCAAAAAAATACGTAGCACATGACACCGAACACCGTGTTCACCATACCATACCACAGTGCGACGGCATCCATGTTAGGATTCCGTAGGTCGGTCGTCACCAGTCCGCCGGTAGTAGTAGCAACAGAAGTTTTCACCCATCGACCAGTTTGATTTCGCCACCCAACCAGACTTCCGATGATTCGTACCCCTTCCATAACGAAGCTGACGTCGTGGTGACGCGCGGGTTCGATAACATATACGTCTGCACGGACGTCGTGGAGTCTCGCATAGTGGGTGACAGTCTCGCGCCTTTGTTGCGAACCCTCCCGATTAGCGGACGTAACGGCGACACGGTATCTGATCGGTTCACTAACATCCACTACGTGCCCCTGATGTACTTGCACTTCCTCTCGATCGAGGTGGATATAAGAGACGACACCGGACGCGTGCCATTCGAGTACGGTAGAGTGACGGTGACACTTCATTTTCGACGGCATAGAACAGGACTGTTCTGAAGATGAACTACAACGACTATTACGCGCGTCAGGCAGGTTGTGCGTTGCCCTACTTCGCCGGTGCCCCATACCAGCGGGTTCACGGACTAGGTAGTCTGTTCGGGGATCTGCTGCGTACCGCCATGCCGCTCATCAAGAGAGGTCCCGTGGCGTTAGGTAGAGGAGCGTTGAAGACCGGCGTGCGTATAGCTGGCGACGTCTTATCTGGCCAGAACATATAGACGGCAGCCAAACGTCGCGTCACGGACCGCTGGTAGGAGCATGCTGCGTGGTCTTGAGATCCCTGGCGTGTGACCTCGTAAACGTATAAAACGAGCAGCCGCGAAGACAGGAGTCACTACAGCGAAGAGACTGCGCAAGAGAAAGAGGCCCAAGAAACGTGAGGCCGACATATTCGTTCTTACATAGACAGTCGTGCGAAGGGGTCAAGACCGAGCTGGATCTCTTTACCGTACCAAAGGGGACGATCTCGTCTTGGCCGACCCCGTGGGACCAGTGAATAACTGGCTGCTTTCGCTGTTCAGTCAAGTCGACGTCTACCTGAACGGCACGCTCGTGGCCTCTTCGACCAACACGTATGCGTATCGTGCCTACATAGAGACGCTGCTGAGTTAGGGCACCGATGCCAAGGTCACGCAGCTGACGAGTCAGATGTGGCTGATGAGTCAGCTGTGGCACAAGGACACGGCCTCTAACATGGACGCCGTCGATATAGTCGACGGAGCCGTGCAAACGCAGGGTTTGACTCGCAGCGACTACCGACACGGCTACACCTTCTTCGGTTTTGACCTGACCCCCGACCAGTGCGATGGCCCCTGCTTCCATCTGGTACAAAAGTGTAACCTGCGCATAGAACGTCAATTCCGCATCGCGCTGCCACCGTGAAAGTCATCGCCTATGCCGAATTCGAGTCCGTGCTGGAAATCGACAAGAATCGCAACATCATCTACGACTACTGAGATAGACACCCTGCAGATCGCCCGATTACTGGAGATGGACCCCTGCACCAGATCGATATTTCGCGGTGTCGTACCCAAAGACGGACTGCCTACGACGATAGACGGCGTTCTACCTGCGGCCTTCGTGTGCAACACCGACGACGGTGACGAACCAGGCGAACATTGGATAGCGCTGTACCTGACCGCCAACGGACGCGGCGATTACTTCTGTTCGTACGGCCTGCCGCCACGTCACGCGGCGTTCCGCACCTTCATGAACGAACATTGTTCCGAGTGAACTCATAATAGCAAGAGACTTCAAAGTCCTCTGTCTAACGTTTGTGGACATTATTGCATAGCTTTTGCAATGCTTCCTTGTAACGGCTTTCCGATGATAACTTTTATCAACGTATTCAGCACTGATCTAGGTGCTAACGATTGTCGCGTGTTTGATTGGCTTAAACAGATGCGACAATACACATCGTACATCGGTTGAGCCTCTGGCGAGGTGGACACACCGCCCCTAAGCTCACGACGTCTGGCGTCATGGTCAACATCCGCAAGTCGCCTCATCATCATCACCCTCCAGCCTCTGGCGAGGTGGAGACACCCCTAAGCTCGCGACCTTTGGCGTGATGGTCAACATCCGCAAGTCGCCTCATTGTCATTATCTTCATCATCATAGTTGTAGTCGTAGTGATATTACACGCTACCCATGTTGTATCAACATGCTGCATGTGTTGTTCAATAAAATACGTGTGCATTCTTACGATATCGCGTTTTGTTCGTTTCTCGTCTCCTCGTTAGATCCTTTGATCTCAGTTATTAATGATCTCTATTAAAGACCACTGTTAACTGACTCTTTGATCTACATTTTTAATGACCCTGTTAGCACACGCGCCTCTCCGGGTTAGGGGTCAGGGTTTACCGCAGACGACATAAACTGGGTTAGAGGGTTACACAGCCGTCTACATGTTGGGGTTACACTTACGGTTATCTCCATTCCCAGGGGGCGTTCTTGCAGCCGCTAGGGGGCTCTCTGGAGTGCTGCGCGCGCAACCGGAAGTGGTTTAGACAAATGTTCTCATGTATTGATGATTGAGAACTAGTCACCTACTACTGCTGGCAACAATACATAATTGCTCATATTCCATTATTAAAGTGTAGATAGTTTTCACCTGCCACATACACTAAGCTTATAGCAAAGTAGATAGCGTGTCTCGTCTAGTGCGACGTACTTCGATATATTAGTAAGTAGTATGTTTACACACGATCACATGACAACGGCAGCACTGCTCGAGCAGTGAGTGGATATGTTGGGAGCCAACGTTTTACAGTTATCCTCATCAGCACAACAATCCGCAGCCATGTTTGAAGCGTCTACGACTCGAGCGACGTTGCTCGAGTGATCATTTAAGTGAAGCACTCGTACAGCGCGAGTTGGTCCCCGTATCGGCCATCAAATGAGTAGCTGCGGTTACCTATCGAATGTGTAACCTTCAAATGACGCGTCTCGTCGATATCTAGGTCGGCCGCCAGCCACTGAGTGCAAGTCGCAAGTGACGTAAAGAGACAACTCCTTTGGGGCGCTCAAGTGACTCCATTGTTGTTGTATAGGAGCGGAACGTTCGAGTTCCAAAATTGAGTGGTCAAAGGTGCATAGTCGGAGGTTGCAGTAACCGCACGTCGGATGAATCTAGTTTGCACATGTTTCCATTGACTGAAAAAAAACCTCGCTTCACCTGTCCTGGGTTCGTGCAGTGAAAAACACGAGAAGGGAATGGGCTGCCCAAAAAAGTGTTATCTGCTCTGCGCATTCGGGGCTGAGTGTTTCGAGAAACAGGCCACATCAAATGCAGCTATTAATCTGATAGCAGAGCATGGAGTATCGTACCGAGAATATCGTTCTCTCAAGTCAGATGCCATCATAACAACATTTTCTGCGTCGATTTTTTGACGTACAACCAAGAAGCGACAAACAACAGCCATCACCAAGAGAGAGCAGTTAGACGTAACTATCATAGCAATCGTGCATAAAAAAGTTCCCTTCCTCCCCTACCTCCCCCTCCCACCCTCCTCCCTCCCTCATTCTTCCATCCCTCCCTCCCTCCCTCCCTCCTTCCCTCCCTCCCTCCCTCCCTCCCTCCTTCCCTCCCTCCCTCCATCCTTCCCTCCCTCCCTCCATCCTTCCCTCCCTCCCTCCCTCCCTCCCTCCCTCCATCCCTCCCTTCGTCCCTTCCATATAAGATAACCCATATAAAACATGAATTTGTCATTTTATTTGCCTAATACTTTGCAAATATGGTTCCTTTATCATTGCCTGGCAAATAATACCAGTGCTGTGATGAATATCAGCTAACAATGTACATAGTTTCAGAAAATGGCACATCATGGACATGACACATTTATATATTTTTATTATTACAAGTTAGCTTAAACAGATATAGCTAATGAAATTGTGACCATTATTCCATACATTAGTTATTCATTTATTTTATATTTTTGTTTTTGAAAGTGTCCGCAGCTAAGGCCCTGATTCCTAGAACGTTTTGCCTAATACTACCACTACCACTACCACATCTATAGCTGTAAGTTAAAACTTTGAGATGTTGTCACACAATGATTCAATAATATTCATTAACTATTAAATCTTGCCACCAGTAGCGAGCATTATTATATATTTCCTGGAATATAGAACACCAATAGAAAAAGACATTGTTAGGTTTTGGTAAAACATTACCTGTGTTTTCCTGAAATTTAATTTGCTTATAGCTATTAAATGATGGTGCAATATGTATAATGTAACTGTAATATTTAGTCAGGATATGAAATATACGATCCTTTTCATATAAATGTATACAACAACGTCATGCAGGAAACAAGCAAATTTCAGTCAAATACTTGTTCTGTTCTTTCTTTAAACGTTGCCTGATTTAATGCATATAGAAAGATAATTAAATTGTGTGTGTGTGCGTGCGTGCGTGCCTGCGTGTGTGCGTGCGTGTGTTCTAACAACATCTCTTTAACACTCGAGAAGCTGGTGAGGAACAAGACAAAGACATCAGGAAGCTGTTCACAAGCTAAGCGACATGATGGTGAGGCTATGTATGCCATGCACCATAACGACAATTCAGGGCGACCACAAGAAAAGCGACAGGATGGTGAGGCTATGTATGCCATGTTCCATAACGACAATTCAGGGCGACCACTAGATAAGCGACAGGATGGTGAGGCTATGTATGCCATGCACTATAACGAGAGTTCAGGGCGACCACTAGATAAGCGACAGGATGGTGAGGCTATGTATGCCATGCACCATAACGACTGTTCAGGGCGACCACAAGTTAAGCGACATGATGGGGATGCTATGTATGCCATGCACCATAACGACAGTTCAGTGCGACCACTAGATATGTATGCCATGCCCCACCCTAAGTGGTAAAAAGGACCAACATTATGGTGTTCACGAGATCACTGACGAGGCATCTTACCGTAATTGTTATCATGCACATGCACACCAAAATTATGCATACGTTATTTCAAGTATTGATACGATAATATTCAATGTGGTGTGATCAACTCGGTGTGAAAAAAGTTTTGTAGTGGACTCTATGATTTCAGACTATGGATG
Source organism: Lamellibrachia satsuma (assembly GCA_033239005.1). NCBI lineage: Eukaryota > Metazoa > Annelida > Polychaeta > Sabellida > Siboglinidae > Lamellibrachia > Lamellibrachia satsuma. Next base: position 214,116 of record BSQZ01000101.1, read on the forward strand.
ACATCGTGACCTGTCTCTTGGAGCGGTGCAAATCAAAGAATACATAGAGGGAGGATGTGTAACGAATAAATTATTACTATTACTATTATTACTATATACAAATAAATGGTGGTATCAACAACATATATGTAATCTTAAATAATTTGTATAAGTTACCTCTGATATTGATATTAATGTTCAATATATATTGTTAAAAAAAAACCAGGTGTTAACGCAATATTGTACTGCTATATCGCCCCCACAACCAAATGTTCATACAACAGTATTGCTTATACGATGAAACACTCGTTTGACAACAAATGGTGTAATTAACAAGACGGTCACGCGCTAGTGACAAATGCAGCTAAATATAGCCGGTATAATGTTAGTGTAAACTGCAGAGACACAAGAGACGTTGTTTCCAAGCATATAATTCTAGCAATGCTCGTTGCTCTGTAACTGTGATTCGCATTCTCAAGGTTGGCTGATGTCACATGCAATAGTCAATTTCTTTTTTAAATACTTCGTCCAAATTTGGGGGGAAAAGGATGTAGCTAAAGCAGTAGGCTAAGGGACGTGTCTACATACCATTCATGGTGTTATAATCGATCGATGTCCTCGTTTACAACTGGTGTCTCGCACCCAGGTGCTAGTTTTTTTCGCAGAATACGGTTCGAATATGTATGCGCAAGAACCCATAGGTGGTTTTAAAACTTGTGCGCTTTCGTTGTCACTTCTTTCCGCCGCAAGTAAACAATAACCATTAGAAGAATGAGAGGAACTAGACTCGCAATTGCTGGACGCCAGGTGTAACCACCACGCACATGTGTGCTTTGACGTCACAGCCAATCAGTGCGCGACTCTGCAGAATCTCTCGCAAAATCACAACTTCAAACACATATTTTGCCTAATAACAGTTGGGGTTAAAGAAAACCGTTTTGAGTAATTGCTAAGTAGAATTTTTTGATGCAACACACATGGGTTTTTATCACTGCGAGAAACGTGTCATAGACACTTTAAAGGAATCTTTCATTTGGCGGTGTTCGCAGTCGAGTTCGTGCTGAATTCGGATCTGATAATGTCATTGTGTACAAGCAAATACTGCGAAGTCCACGACGAGGCGAATATGTTAGCCACGTGTCATCACAGCCAGGAAGTAGTCAAACTAGTAAAGCAGGGGTTTAGCGCATTGAAAGTAAAGCACTGTTAAAACAGAAAGAAGAACGTAATCAGGAGGTAGTCAAACAACGCAACAACAAAAAAATCGGACGCCTGCAGCTACTTGTAGGTGCATTCAACTCAAAGGAAAAACAAAACAAGAAAGTAATCAGAAAATTACAGCGATAATTCATCGCACTAAACGCGACAGAAGAACGCAGACATGAAGTAGTGGAACACCTACAGCAACAGTTCAACGCACTAAACGTGAAGCGTGAACGACTACACCAAGAGGTTAACTCAATGGAAGAACGCAAACTGGAAGATAACCGATGGGTACAAGATGAGGTCAGGGAACTGAAGGAACAACTGATGAGACTAGATAAAATTAAGTATTTTAATATCGTAAGCGATTATTCTCTACTATGGACACCCAAACGACAACCGGAAATATAAACTGTTTTATTTCAGCGGTCGTGATCAGTTACATTTGATCGAGTGAAATGCGAGTTCAATGGGGTAGGCAGGATATGTTGACATTGACTCTGCACTTAAACAATATCTACCTTTGTCTCAATAACAATACAACAATCCAAGCCTACATTACGTAATCACGTGGCGAATGGCACAAAAACAATATTGATTCCCACTAATGTGTGTTAGATAACATAGGGGATACCGTGGCTAGTTGTAACACGGGTAAGTTGTAACACACTTTCAAAACTAATAATACACATTAGTTTTTGGTAGCAGAATTTTCGTCGATAGTTTTAACCATGTCATGTGTGATATCACGTGGATCTCTTGAAAGGGTTAAACATGGCGCAATTGTTAAGAGAATTACCGTACTTTGTTAAAAGTTCGCTTATCTACCGGGTAGAGGTCTGTGTGCGCATATTTGATAATATACTGTTCTTCCTTTGGTAGTTCCAGTCATGAATATATGCCCTAGCTGTTAGTATGCTAACTAGGTCGATAAACAGTGTATTTAATGTATAGGTGCTGTTAATGAAATGGTGCTGGGGCAAGTTGTAACATTTCCATTGAGAAATTGTAACATTGTAACATTGCGGTATCAGGCAATAGATGTCACTAGGGGCAGGCAACGTGTTGAGAAAGCGCTAACCATTGTGAATCGGATGGCGATTAACAAATGCTTTGTAATTAGCATGATTATGTTCATTATATTGTTTGCACGGTGTTCCAATAGCGGATATGTCAATTACTGTTTATCTTAAGTATTATAGTTAGGGCCAATTAATTAGAGGCAGGGTAAAATGGGGCATAGATAGGGATAAGTGGGGTAGACGCGTGGCTAAATGGGGTAGAGGCAGGCCTAAATTGGGTAGTTGCAGGGCTAAGTGGGGCAAAAGTAGGATTAAATGGGGCTCCGGCAGGGCTAAAAAGGGTTTGATGACAATAAGCAATAACTAACATGTTTTACTGCGTAACAATGAATAAACAGGATGTTGATCCGATAATGTTTATTGTGCAAGTTGAAGGATGCTAATGTCAAGAAAGATTGTATTTTGCAAAACACCACTCAAATAAACAATGTCCTTTCACAAGGTGTGAAGCAAAATTTATATATATATATATATATATATATATATATATATATATATATATATATATATATATATATATATATATATATATATATATATATATATATATATATATATATATATATATATATATATATATATATATATGTATATATATATATATATATATATATATATATATATATTTAGAATGCTTCTTTTTCAAATTTTGCTGTTTGTTAATACTTAAGTTCTATTACTATATTATGTGCAATTTTATTGGTGTGCCATATTTATTGTGAAGCGCACTGATCTGTCTGATCAGGAATATGCGATATGAAAGAAGCGAAATTATTACTCGTGTTAATAATACAGTCTAAGCCATTAATGGAGAAGGAACAATGCATAACTCTTAGCCAGTATTGTCATGATTTGAGCAGGTGTCCGTGTGTTTCCGTGTTTACCTAGTGATACAGTGGAGTCCGTGTCTCCGTGTTGATACAGTGGAGTCTGTTTCTCCGTGTTTACCTAGTTATACAGTGGAGTCCGCTTTGTATACTCACTTCGGGGAAGTGCAATGTTATCATATTAAGCGGGAGATTCACAAAACAGCATATTTTAATACAGCGTCAATAGGGAGGGAGTGGTTCCGTCCGAACCAACATATTTGATTGTATTTTAATGCTGATGCTGTTATAAGT